>JAGDQP010054103.1:0-13411 GCA_022664845.1 Lepisma saccharinum
GTACTAATTCTTTCAGTACGTTAATAAAGCGCGTTTTTCAACAACATACCAGAACAACCTCGTTACGGTTCAATCCATTTGCAAGTTCGGCCAAGGTCACGATTATAGAATTGTAGCCTATATAAATAAATGACTTTATTACTGTTGAGTTACTGAGGTAATAACCTCATGAAATGCTGCAAACAAGATAACAAACAAACGTTTATGTACAAAACAATCAATACTTTGGAGAATACCTACACCTTTTACAAATAAGCATACACTAGAATGCTGCCATTCTCGAGAAGTACGGTTTTTTTCTCTCCAAAATAATTAAATTTCGAACTTCATGCCTAAATGTATTGCATGCTCCATATTCACGGTCACGGCAGTCAGCTGTTTTCCGCCTCCGTGGCATTGCTCATATTTCAATGCATCTTAATACATTGTGTTTTAATAAAATATAGAAATAATAAAATTAATTTATTATTATGTAGTATTTATTTGGCACTAAATGCAAATTAATAAAGTTGTATGATAAAAATAGAGTATCAATTGATGTCGTTTATAAGTACCTTTCAGAAATGACAACATGGCGGAAAAGAGGAAGCTGCGGAAGCGCAAAGAGGTAACAACTTGCATAAATATATTACATTCACTTGATTACGTCTAATAAAAACTGGAAATATTGTTTATCTCTTTTGGTATTTGCAAATAATGTAGTATGTACATAGAAACTAATATGTGTAGCAAAGGAAGTTCATTATAACCAATATCGTTCATGTCATTATTACAATATATTTATTATCTAAAGGTTTGGGGGAATTATTTACGATTTCTTGTAACAGCATACAATGAAAAGTTGATATAGGCTTCATTGTTAAAATAACTTAAGTGTTCTTTAGCAGTTCCACGTGATGAGTTATTTTGTTGGCGAAAGAACTTTGAACTTGCGTTCCTGACTAATTCAAATAGTTTTAATCAAGTGTACCCTTTGGAACTGGGTAAATACATTTTTCTTGACAAAATTCGAAATAAGAAGGTATATTATTTATATTGTTATTTTCACTCAGATTGCATTTGCGTAGAAATTTAAGTAGATATCCTTTGTTTGAGGTCTCCCTGAAATGCTGTATTGACTTCCTGGCCTTGCTCCAAATTGATGGAAAACCAAATCGTAATTATAGTTAGTAACCACTAAAGTATGTTAACAGTAATTGACCATTTCTTTTAGGTAATAAACTTGCTCATGTCCATATTATTTATCGTGGCAATTTTGCGTGTAGATTTAGACATCAATGTAGAGCTGTTGTGTAATAAACCGACAGGGTAAGAATTGCTCGTTCCTGTAGAAGTTATGGTGATTTGTAGACTTTGGTAAATTTGTTGTTAAATTTTACTTTAGCTACACCAAACGCGGAGGAATACCAATGCCGTAACTTGTATCGAATTTTGTCGTAAATTAGAGACCATTAGAACGTAGGAGGTTAGGTGCGGTCATGTATCTTTATATTTTTCACTCTCGGACCTGTTCAATTAGCGCGTTACTTTCTTGGTGTAGTTAAAGTAAAATTACCCCAAATTTGTTAATCGGGCACCGACAATGATTGATTCGGGTTTTACTCCTCCCCAAAAATATTAAACCTAAAGGATAAATGCAGTACCTCCATGTGAGGATGTGGTGTTGAAACGCAAAATATACCGGTAACAAAGTTTCGAGTCATGCAATTGTGAGATACGAGTTTAAGCAAAAAATAATAATAATAAGTGGTTCTGCGTGGCGGGGCAAGCAATATGGAGTTTTAAACGTGATGTGCATCGTGTATAATCAAAAAGAAAACTTTACTTTTGGAATCACAACTTCCGCCATCTATTGAGTCGTATGTTCGCTTTATTCTACGCATTGCCTTGTACATAATCCATACAGACACTTCTGTAAACATCTAGCAACATCCTGCAACCCAAAATGTGTTATGAAATGTCATGTTGCTATTCTTTTGTTAAGTACTGGTACTCACTCTAGTTGATCAACATAAAGAAACATGGTGCCATGTAGAGTGGCGCCACTTTGAATTATGAATTGCATATATTTTGCTACAGATATCATGGACTCCGTGTCGAGCGAGCGAAGACGAGAGTCGTATTTATTTTTCATTGTACGCGTTGCACCTAACGTTTAATACTTCATGTGCTTGCCCCCAATGCGTAAGCAACTATACAATCCCACGCTCTTTGGCCTCGTACACGCACATTTCCATGGCTCGAAACTTGTTTCAACACTTCCACACACGTTGTAAATTTTACATTTTGGGGACCCCAAAAGTAAAGTTAACCTAAAAGAAACAAACTAACCTGACTTTAACTAAACCGTCTTGTCTAAAGTTCGACATTATAACTGTGATTTTTGTAGAAAAATAACTAATTCATAATAGCATGACTCCTCATGCAGCCATGTTGGTATCTGTTTATCAGCTCGAGTTTGTATTTAAAAAAAATAATGATTCATGGCTTTTCGTAACACTATTTTGATTGCTGTCTGTCTCTAGGTGTTTATAGAAGTGTCTGTGATAATTGTTTGCAAGGGAATGGGTGGTATAGACCTTACAACTGGCTTACAAACAGGCTGCTAGAAAGTAAAGTTTATCCATGGTTACTTTAGGAATGTTTATATATCGCTTTTCTATAGTATGCTGCCGGAAGTTCATTGTACGGCAAGGATACATTTAATGGAGTACATGCACAAGCAAAGAGATGAAGTTTCAGATTTACCGGTCAGAAGAACAAACATTTAAATATACATAATCGTACCGCGAAATTGAAAATTTGAGAAGCTGAACCTATTTCGTTCCAGGGTTATACCATGTAAAATCATCCAAGTCATATACTGTAACTCACCTTCTCAAATTGTGGGTATGTTCTGTAGGCATGATCCTAAAATTCAGTCATTTTGTCGTGTGGAGACGGTAGGGGTGAACGAACCACTTTTCCACGGGTACTCGATTCCGATACTTTTTGAAAAAAATTCCTATATATTATAAGACTTTCAAAATAATTAATTTGTCAACATTGTAATATTATATATAAGGCCAAAATTTCACAGACAGAAATATAAAGCAGAATTTCATATTATGTTTGATACGGAAAATATATTATCAAATTGAGTACCGAACTGTCCTTTGTACTCCTGGGCACTTTGGGAGATAAAGGCGGCTGAGCGTGGGACTTAAGTGATCACCCACTTCACCTTATGCCAAGATCGAGAATATGTGGAGTCCCCTATGCGCCGTCCCCGGCGCGTGCGCATTGTACAGGGAACACCGTTACCTTTTCTAATATGTAAGTAAAGATTACTAAAGGGAAAATACTGACAAAGTGAGCGTAGGCCATAGAGTGGTTCACTTGCAAAGCATTTGTTCTTAATCGAATGCTTGGACTCGTTTGAGATCCGAAATTCGAATCCCGGGTGTGCCTTCCTGTCTAAAGTTACCTTTGGCTTTCCTTCAGTTACTACTACTTCTTTCTAACACGAGCTACTATTTTGGCGTGGACGGACTAAAAATATCATTTGAGTAGTGCAAATCAAAGGCGTACACATACATAAAGAAATCGATAATCATTTAGACGAATTTTAAGTCTAAAGTGACAGTGATGAGTGTCACTGTTGTTAATATTAAACAAATTAAAAATAATTCGGAAAATGTATCTGTGTCCATTGGTCGATACCGATAGCCCAAAAAGTGGCCGATATCACCTTTACCGATATATCGGTACATCCCTAGCAGACGGAGGTGATATTGTGTTACGAAAGAAAAGCCAGCCTAGCTACTAATCACCTTCGCTTGGTATCGGCATTATCACATGATATGACCCAACAATATAGTGAAAGAAATAAGATTCTCAATCATATTAATTTGTGCTATATTGAATAAAATGATTGCGACTACATGCAGTCATTGGTACTGTCAATGTACAAGGTACACGACAAATGTCATCTTGATTAGGCCAAAATAAACTCTGGCTGAACATGTAGAATCCAAGACAAGAATGTGTTCGAGCGGCCGTTGGTTAATTTTTGTCTTCGCATTCGAGGTTTTTACCTCAGTCACACAAGGCAAATGTCAAGATTGTATCTTCAACTTAGGCTCTGACCGATTTCTTCCCGCGTCCCTGACTCAGTCATATATGCATACAGGTCTTAAAATAGATTCAGTTTATTTAAAAAGAATGTCGCCTTCTGTTTTATGAACAGCCGGTACTACTACAATTCCTGTATACCAATGCATCACACACAAAGCAGACGAAGAAACCTACATGAAGTTTGTCGTCTACATTCCAGTGCTTATTACAAAGTAGTCGTCCGCACTTGGGCATTTTGCAGCAATTGTATTAGATGATGTAGGTACTAAATAACGAAAGGATCCCAGTTCTTGGATGAGTAAATCCCAGAAAAATGTGGGGCTTAGTCTGAATGAACTGTTTCAACTTTATTATTTGTTAATCAAATGAAATGTTGGATCACTTAGGTCGGTATGATAATAATTGAATAAACTCTGTAATTAGAATAATTCTTAACATTTTTTGTACATGGTACAAATTTAATTATTTGAAAAGAACAGCTATAAAGACTTACCAGCTGGTTAGTAAGCCTCTACTTTAAACTCTACCACAAGAGTGACAGTGAAAGATATTGGACAAATGACAAGGAATGTTACGGACCCAATTTTACTTGATGTTTATGTGTCAAATGAACTATTTGAGATTTGCATTGTTTATTTTAACCGAGAAATTAAGAACACCCGTGATTGCGTAGACGTGTGACGTCATCAAATACTGGTATTCTAATTTCTCATCTAAAATATACAATGTTAAAATCTCAGATATTTCATTTGATACACATTTACATGTATTGTTGAGGCCACTTTTCAAAATTTCATTGTTGCTTGTCATTTGTCCAGTATCTTTCAAAGGTATGAAAACTCACACCGTAGATACGGCCTCTTAAGATTGCCAACACAACGTAAGAACAGCTGTAAGAGTAGTGTGCTTCCATTTTTCCATCAGGGATGTAGATTGTATTTTCAAAGTAACCTACATTTAGGACAAGGTATTATCTCTATTGTTTCGTTAATAACTCTTTATAATTACGGGCCACGGTGGCTAAACGGTTAGAGCGCTAACCCCTCGTGCGTGGGGTTCGCCAGTTCAAACTCTGCTCGTGCCATGTGGACTTTGTGGTGGACAAACACCGTGTGCGTGGTTTTTGCGGGCTCCTCCCGTTTACTCCCACTTTCTTTATTCCACTAATAATCCCAACATCATCCATCTGACCTGAGCCAAAGTTGCCTAAAGGTCTTAAAATTAAATTCAGATCCTTTATAATTACGGCAATTATGAAGTGGTTCACATGTGTTAAATTCCACGTGATGATAGCGGTTTTAAAGTATGCACTATAGCAACCGATTTGCTAATGTGACAAAATTATCGCCGTCTCAATTTATCGTAGTGGGACGGTGGATATTTAATAATACAGAACGAAATTATCTAAACTATTTATTTATGTTGTAATGAAACAGAATTTTATGTGCAATGCTAAATACTGAGTACAATCTGAAATATTGTGAATAAACTTTGAACTTATTGTATTCACTGTGACCTGAAAAGACAAGAAATCGAAAACATAAGTTGGCTTAGTAAGGAAATAAAACTCAGAATTTCAGCTTGATTTTATTATTATCTTGCGGATCACTTAATAAACAGTCAAGAGCACTTTACCCAAGTGAAGGAGATCAACTCAAGTGTCAACTAACATCGAGCCCTTGTACGTTATTTAAAAGCACAAAGGCATTTGTATTATAATTTTTCGACATTTAAAACACTTGATCATAGCGGTAAATGAATGAGATAATGGTGATGACAAGTAGAATATCACCGGTTTGTGACTCGAAGGACCCTAGACAAAGCGAACGATGGTGGTTTGCCACTATCTTCCTCCAAAATATGTTAACGGCCTAAGAACGGGATCTTCAGTTTCAAGTGAACTCCTCAGGGTTCGTTGTTTACACGGTGAAGAGTGAAACAATTCATTTACCAGGGACATTAAAGGATATTACTAAATGTATATTAATATGTACGAAATTTGCATCCTAGACTATTCCCGTTCCATTCATATTCCTTTCGTTTTGTTTATGTTGTTCACCACTGTTTAGGTCTTCCGACATCTTACTAATTAATTGACATTTGCCTCCATAAAAAGAGCCATTTGATCGCCAAACCTAACACATTTCATTCTTCTACCTCGAACTTCATGTTATTTTATGCGGAAAAGTTGTAATGAACTTTTCTTGCTAGTTGTTGTTTCCTCTGTCTGTATTTCCACCATTTAAAAGAGGTGGTGTTAAATGAACTTTTTGACTTTTCTAGGATGGACCGGTGGAGAAGGAAGATAAGGCAAGCAAGGATGAATATGCTATAGCCAAGTGGCTGCGTAGGAATGTACCGACAAAGAAAACGAAATTCTTAAGTCATAATGTGGAATATTTCACAGGTAACTAACTAGCAAATGGTATGAAAATAAAAAGCTAGACGTAAATTAAGGTGAGTTCTTCGTGGGTTACCAACTATGTAAGATGCACACTCAGAAACTTAAAAGCCGCCCTGCTATTTTACTAATCTCATGAGATAATCGATCAGACGTCGTATAGAAAAATATTGCTGCTGATGCACACTTCAAGGGTGTGAAAAATATTGCTAAAAAGTGAACAAAATTTTAAGTATCCGCGCATTTGAAAAATTTTGTCAAATTGTGTTTGCACGTGTGAATGTTATCAGCAACTTATGTGAGCTTATTTCTGTTTCGTTTATACCAATTGATACGGTACAGTTTATTAGTGTCCATTCAAATCGCATTGATCTCACGTAAATAGTATCAACAACTTGTAACTTGTGTCTTTACATCTACCGGACTCATTGATATGTGCGGTGTATTCGTACGTTCTTTCTTATGTATCAATGATTTCGTGTGGAGAGTTCACCTTATTTGTTTATGCCATTCTCAAATGCAGAAGAAATTACTTTACAAGACATTCGTTTACAAGTACCACAGTGTTCTCGTGTGGAGAGTTTGCATATTTTTATGTATGTAAGACAGGGTGGTGGTCATATCTAACTTTCAAAACTTGCACAGTAATCTCGTGTGGAGAGCTTGCCTGTATTTCTCAGACATATATCATTGGAGTTCCAGGCGGAAACTTGAAGTTTTGTTATTCTTTAGCCTTTTTTTTTCTGTCTTATCGTTGCAAAGTGTCATTATCTGTTTCCCAGTATGTTTCTATACCTAGACTAAGGACATAATAATACTTTGCGGTTGCGAAAGTTGAAGTACGACCCTAGCAGATGACATAAATAACGTGTTTTTGAAAATAAGGTTTTGAGAAAGATATACAGGCCAAAACGGAGTGGGATGACTGGAGAATGGAGGAGACCCTAATGAAGAACGGACTGTACGATTCACCAGATGTAAGAATAATGAAATCGTGACGACTAAGATGGGCAGGCCATGTAGTTCGGATGGCGGGGGGGGGGGGGGGGGGGAAGATTATATTTCTATCCTGGTTGGAAAGCCATATGGAAAGAGGCCGTTGGGAGGACAATTTAGAAGAGATCTTCGAGAAGCAGTCGTTCGTGATGAAACTTAATCTTGCCCAGGATAGAAGCCAATGGTGAACGTACGTTACTGCCCTGATGAACTTTCGAGTTCCGTAAGCCTTAGAGTGAGTGAGTGGACATAAAAATGTATGTATACTTTTTTTATGTGTCAATTTCATTGTTAGACTAAACAGTTAGTCCTTTTTAAGTTTCTGTGTAAATAACTCTCTCACCCTGTAGTCAGATTTGGGGACAGTCCTTAATCTGTTCTCCTTTACTTCTCAACAGCTCAACCTTTTCCGACTTCATATAAGCCCGTGCTTTGTTGTTCTTGTTCGAAGCAAGAAGTGTTTTTGTCCAAGGCAAGAGCTGTTATTCGGTGGGAATCAACAAATTCTACCAACAAAATTTGGAAAAGTTCCCTTGCTAACCATACATGTAAACATTGATTTTTTGAAATTTCAATAATCAAATGTCAGAAACTCTGTGAGAAGGTACAAATCTCGTAAGTTATTACGAATTGTTGACAATTCCGATAAGCAGTGAGTTGTTGTTGAGTTTATAAATGAAGTGTTCGTGGCGTATCGATAAACCATTAACAGATGAAGATGCATTCATGTCATATTTGACCTAAGAAAAATAAGTTCATGTTTTAGGCTGCCAACGGAGTTATTTATAATTTTGTAAATGGTTTGAAATTTGAAACTATGAGGTGTTATAAAAATAATAATCAAATCTGTGTGCGTGAAACTAATTCCAGTTTTTCTTTAATAGCTTGTAAGGCTGTTGATGCCTTAATGGATTCACATTGGGCTCAATCAAAAGACGGAGCACTATTTTCAACGCGACAAAATGTTGTTAATATGTTGGACTTGTAAGTATGATTATTTTCATGCAATTCTCCTTATGAGACACGTATTTGCGTTGTTATTTATTTGTAAATTAGCATCTACGATTTGTGTTCTTCATATAAACAGTTGTATAGTAATGTCTGTGGCAATGACTATCAGCTTTCTTTATACTATAAACTGAAGAAATTTGCAATAAAAATTCCCAACATTAGATCATGCACTCGTACAATTGGAGGAAATGCTTCCTTTTATATATTTCGAGAATTAATCTTAACTTGTTTAGTTTGTTGTTCCGTACTGTACTGCTTTAGCTCTGTCTCAGTTCTGAGGGATGACTTCCTTGTCGATTACAACTTGAAAGAAAATGGTAGGTAATGTAGTTGCCATGTTTTTTTTTTAATTATTATTATTATTTTTGTTACCATTCCAACATTTGGTCTGGAGTGGTAGAGAGAAAAGTTTATATCAGACAGGTCGGACTGAGTAGAGTTTGAATCTACGTCACGTCCATATAACCCCTCCTGGGTTGAGTATAAAGGGCTGAGCGAATCGAATGAGTCGTGTGTAATTGCAACACTGACATGCTAATGTCAACTAATAGTGATGTCATGGACAAGTTTCCCTGGGCGTGAAGAGCAACTTTTTTCCGTTCCTGTATTTATTATGTTGATTGGTGTTCTGCCGCGAGGCAGGTGTGACACGAAGATTTATGAGTAAGCAGAACATTGACTTCCATCTGATGTAAATGTATGCTAAGGACAGAACCAGAGTTTAAAGTGGATTCCGAGCCACTATGTCCAACGTCCCCTACCGCTAACAGAACCTGGGGTCCTTCAGTTACATGATGATGAGCGAAACACTACATAGATGTAGGTTAACCGGAAATTACGAAGCATTTTAGTATTATTTCTTAATACGTTGTAGAGTATCTGAGTAATAATAAAACTTCGGTAAACTTTATTTTATATGGGCTATTTTAGTAACTATGGACTTCAGCCCTTCATTAGGATATGAGCGCAATAGCAGTTTAAAATCCACAAACATTCATGGCCAGAGGTGAGATTCGAACCCCCTACCTCATGAGCGGCCCAGCGCCTTGGTCTGAGCATTAGTGTTTTCTTAGTCGAATTGAAGATTCAGACGCCGGCCGAGCGGTCTGCGGCGGTAGGCCATCGGCTCGAAGGTCCCGGGTTCGAGTCCCGGCATGGGTGTGGATTTTAACAGCTAAAGGCGAATCGGGACAGGCCGAAGTCCAAAGTTACTAGACTGCCCATATAAAAATAGTTTTTGAAGAGTCAGACATTCCTAAAAATGATTTAAACCAGTTGTTTCTACTCCATTCCCATACTCGACGATGGGATGGTGATAGTTAGGGTTCCTTTTTATCCTAGTGCAGTAGCCCTGTCGCAGATTATAGATCGAATAAAAAGGAAAAATTCTTCAAAGGAGGAATTCTTTATATCTATGGTTTACATAAATGTAGTGTGAGCTGTCCGTTGACCAAATGGTTTGCACGTTCACCTTGAGTGCACTTGGTCCCGGTTCATGCTCGGTGGGGTCCATCGAACGTAATGGTTCAGAGTCCACTTCCGAATAAACCGTAGGTCTTCCCTCCAGGTCACATTCTCGATTTGGATATTAGTGGCAATCCAAGCAAACGAAAATTAGTGTGTGTTATGTTAACGGTCCTGGAAAATGACGGAAGGTAGAAAAACATAAAAAAAACTCATTGGAAATTCGGGGAAAAATTTTATATTCAATTTCGATAATGCAAGCCATAGTTGATTCTACTTCTATTTTTACGTAGTTTACGGAAATATGTTTCATATCATAAAAATTAGGGAAATTGGCCTCTCAAATTGTAATACTTGGTCTAATATTTGATATATGTAGTTCGGTTATGTTGTAAATAACATTGTTCCTTGTGCCAAAGTGTATTGTTGCAGTATATATGATTTTTTACTGAAAAACATGTGGAAATAGAGGAGGAGGGTGTTGGTTGAGGGGATTGTGGAGACCGCACAATTATAACAATTCTTCATTGTTTTCTCGGTACGAAATGGTCAAGGAAGTATTCCAAAAGATCAGAGACATTGGTTTCATTTATTCTGAGGAAGCTCGAGTTTATTATTATTAGTATTACTTGATATCAGTGATTCTAAGTTTGTAACATGAGTAGTACAATTATGATTTCTATTTTCTTTAAAGGATGCTGAGGCACAAATTTTTTCATCGAGCTAAGAAAGTTCCTGTATCTGAGCAGGAACTGAAAGCGAAATTGAAGAAAAAGGAGAAAGAAAAGAAAAAAGATGGCGAAGAGAAAAAGAAGGATGACGCCGAAAGCAGTCACGCAGAAGGAGACAAGAAGGATGAAGACAGGAAGGTAATGAAAGGATTCTGTGTTTGTTTCGTCACTCCTCATGCGCTGTTGACATGAAAGTAAAAAGAGTGAAACTACATTTTGGGTTACGTGTTTTTATGCGTTTTTTTAAACATCAGTTTAGCTTTTTTTTTCGGGCTGGGTCCGCTTGAAAGAACCCACTTCAAGAACTAGTTGTTTTTTTTTTTTGTTTTTTTTCATTAAATTTTATTTTTAAATGATTCCTGAAATGAGGACACGTCACAAAAGTGCATAATAATGAAAACCATTGCATTTTAGATGGTTAGGATTCAGTCACGGCTGTCATTCTAACTCTAGAATAATATTGGTATCTAAAATTTACAACACTTTACCTTTGTAATAATGAAATACAAGGAAGCATTCTGAGTTCAGTCAGCACTCCAATAGAAACTATAGGTTGACAAAAATAACTAAAACCCTGGTGGTGTCGCTATCGTAGTTATATGCTTACCGTAAAACAAGGAGGGTGAGAAGAGGAGAAAGCGCGTGAGGTGGATGGAAACTCAGCTCAATGTTTGCCAAATCTTCTACAGGAAATTCTCCAGTATCGGTGCATGCAGCTCCTTTGTTAATGTTCTGAACGTTCTTCGCTGACAGCGAATGCCAAAATGATGAATCCGTAAGTGTGGCAACGATGTAGGGTTGATTTGTTCACTTGGCCGTAAAACCTACCCATCCCTTCCAAGATAGTTTTGGTGATTGGTGCCCAAAAACAACGACGAAAGAGGAAACAGATGAGAGCTCTGTCGTTCGCAAATTTGACGGGGATCCAGATGAACTTGTGAACTTATATTAAATAACATTTTTTCATCTGTTGGTTTCGTAACCGACTAGAACGAATTAGCTCTTCCAACTAAATAGATTATAGATTTTGAACTTTGATGCTCTTTACTTTCAATCTTTATTAATAAATTACTTACAAATGAATTATTAATAAATTACTTACAAATGAAATTATTAATAAAGTATATCATAAAATTATAAACTACGTATTTCTCGTTACTAGACTCTACAAATATGATGAATAAATTTTCAAAAAGTCATATTGATATAGACTTTCTATTAATAGAAGCACCGAGCTAATCAGGAAATCACAAAAGAATAAAGGATTTTTAAAAGACAAACCTACACTATGGTTACAGCGTCTGTTGTGTCCTGGTGGTTGGTGTGCTGCGGTGGCCTTGGTAAAGCGCTCACCTCTGGTGCGTGGGGTTCTTGGTTCGATCCCGGCTCGAGCCATATGGGCTTTGTCGTGATCGAACACCGTGTGCGTGGGTTTTCTCTGGGTTCTCTCGTTTCTTCGTACTTTCTTCATTCCACCAATTCTCCCATCACCATCCATTCAGCCTGAGCCAAAGTAGCCTAAATGCCTTAAAAGAAGTTTTAAAGAAAATCAAACACTGCTCACGCGGATCTGTGAGCTAAGGCGGAATGTCGAAACATACAATTATCGTGGACTCCGAACCACGCCGCAGCGTGAATCTAGTGCACATACTATGAAGTGAGGTCAACCCCCCACACACACAACAGACCCACTCAAGCCTCCCGATTTCACAGTAATGACACATCGTCACCGACTGAGCTCTATACACATATTTACATTTTATTTCTAAAACCCGAAAAAACCGCCTGAGTCCAGGTGGGGTGTGTTTTTTTTTTTTTAAATACCCGGGTTTTTTCGAACCCTGAATATTAATGACACCACTTGCTACTGTTTTGAACGACATAAAAATCACAAAATTTACACAGTCCCTCTTATAATGAGTACCAGTTATCACTTTTCTAATTCGTGATCGCTGGCGATCGCTCATAGTTGGGAAAGCGTTGACTTCTCATTCGTATGATCGTGAGTAAAAATCCTGCGGTCGACCATCGCTACTGATTATTAACAAGGGTTTTCCTCAGTCATGCCAGACTAATGCAGACATAGTACCTTCAGACTTGCTTCCCACATCTTTTCCCCTATCCTAGCGGTTTTCAAAGTGTGCTCCGCGGAGAGACACCACCCCACCATTCGCCTGATCAACTAAGGAATACATCAGTCAGGATGACTGGCAGCCGTACTCTAACTCACATGCCTCCCCATTGCTGATCCGAAGTCCTCGACGTTGCCAACTGTATCTCGAGGTTTCAGTCATTGGTTCGTATGTAAATAAAACCTTTTGCACTATACATAAAACCGGGAAAACATGTTAGTGCTCCGCAGTCTCGTATTTGGGTTTAAAGGGCTCCGTGTGCAAAAAGGTTTGAGGACCACTGCCCTATTCTATCTCGGTCTGAGTGGAAGATGTGTGAAGTCCATAAATGAACTTAGTTCCGCATTGTGTACCTCGTCACAAGTGCTAAACATGCACAATAATTCCTCAGCAATTTTCATAAAAAATAGTGTCTGCCATTTTGTTTTTCCGCAAGGTCCATTTTCACCACCTCGAAACTTGTAAAGCATATCCTAAAGAAGTTACTGACATACGGCCAAACTTTATCATGATTTTGTAACTCGCGTGAACTTTTAATACAAGGAAAACAAAATTTTCAG
>JAGDQP010054104.1:0-13411 GCA_022664845.1 Lepisma saccharinum
TGCAATGATTTTTCGCACATGAGTAGATAATGGTCTAGCTTGGGATGTTATTATATATTTGTAAACCGGAAGTGAGTGTGGCACGAACTATTTAATTATATACATATATAAATTTTTAAATTGAGTATGGATTGCTTTAAATAAAAATATGTAGATTTAATGTTTTAAAGCATCTTGCAGGAGAATTAGTAGTAGCATTAGTAGTAGTAGTTGTCGTCATTCTAGTAGTAGTAATAGTTATAGTAGTAGTAGTAGTAGTATTGGTTGTAGTTGTTGTTGTTGTAGTATAGTGCTGCTAAGATGTCTTGAGCTGTGTCAAAAATGCGAACTATAACTCACACCCTCGACACACCAACTCGTTGAGCCAATAAGGGTTCAGCGCGTCGATAACGAACGGAGTATTGCATGTGTAACGCTATTGCCAATTTTAACAAAGAATCAGTTGAAATAAGGTTGGCTGAAACGAAGAATCTTGTGGTAGCCTAGGTAATGAGGGAAGAAAAATAAAAAGCTATGATCAAGTTTTGTTAAAAAGAGAAGAGGTTAGGCCACAGGACGTTTCCCATAGAAAGTAGAGATGGACAAAACAGTTTAAAAAACGGAAACCGATAATTAAAATAAAGACCATTCGGTTTTTCTGTTCAAACACCGGTTTTCGTTTTATTTTTCTACAAACACTGGTTTTCGTTGTTTTTTTTTCTCCAGACACCGGTTTTCGGTTTTCTGTTTAAACCATGAACAACATTCAAATGATACGCCACTTATTCAATTGCTATACGATAACATTACCACTAGTAATATATTCGCTGTATTTATTGTTATATGCCATCATGTGTATAAAGGAAAAATATGTTTCGCCTATTTCTTTCTTGCGAGTCTTTTGTTAAATTATTTGGAGCACGTCCCTGCTCTTGAGCCACCTCACATGACCTGGTTGTTCGGTCGTGATTTTCGGGTTGGGATCCGGATGTACGGAGGTAAGAAAGGTTCAAGTCCTATTGGGCATACTGACTGAAATGTTACGGGTCCCCCACACACAGTGATTCAGCCAGACACTCATAATGTTTTTGTGCCACTCCTGGAAATTCAGGAGCATACATCCCCAACTTCAGATTTTTTATATTTAAAAAAAATTGGAATCCTCCTTCAAAAGACTCTATTTACTCCCATTTTAGCTGTACACTAAGGTGTCCATAATTTTTCCAGTGAATCCGGGGAGAATCGGAATATTTCTCTCATGTAGTTTCCGGGTAGAATTGGGATTGTGGTGAAATATTTCCCTAATGGGGTTTCAAGTTAATAGAAAAAGTGTAGAGTGACTAACATTTTCATATTAGAATATGTCTAAAGAAATTGATTGGAATGCTGAAAGAATTATTTGTAGAGGTGATCTCCCGGACATATTCGAATTTCCTAACAATAATTTGTCGTCTTGCAATGTTTTACCTGTATTGTTATGAAAAGTACCAAATGCACACGGCGAGAGAAAGAATTTCCTATCTTAAGCTCCACTGAGCAGAACACAACAAGGAAAATGGAGTATGTGTAGGTATACCACACCTTTTTCTCGACTCCCTCACACCACTCAAGACAAAGTTCATGTTGCGTGTGAAATGTGGCAACGTAGTTCTACGGGTGACAAGAAGAAGCGGACGACAGCAGTGCACCGAAAGGAAAACCAGCTTTCAAGTCATTATGTGACTACTATAGTAGTAGTGGAGGGCTTCATAGTCTAGTGGTTAGAGTGTTGGACCCTTGTCCGCATGGTCCCGGGTTCAATCCCCGGATGGAGTCCCTCTTTTCTGCGTCCGCCCAAAGTCGTGAGGCAAAGTGGGGAGACACGTGAATAAAGACGTGACGACCACCTGGTCAAGAAAGCCCCTAATACGCCTGTTCGTGGCCAGGTGGCGCACAAAGCTGACCACACTGCCGTTACTCAGATGGCCGCAGTTCCACCAACCGCGGACAGATGGCGTTAGGGCATGCTCAGGACCCATCGGGCTGTAACGCCTGTGGTTATTATTTATTATTAGTAGTAGTAGTAGTACTAGTAGTGGTGGTGGTAGTAATAAAAGCAACAGCATATCTGCATCATGGGGCGGACTGGCGCAGCCCCTCAAAGAGTATGGTTACGATAAAGAGGGCGCAGCCCCAAAACTTACGAACTTAAGGGCGCAGCGCGTCACGTGTACGCGATCAGTGATGAATGGCCCAACGACTATTGCCAACATATTTTCTTCACCTCGCACCAACGGGTGAGCAAATCGGCTAATGTTTTATATTTCCTGAAATATTAATTTAATTTACCATTGTATTAAGTCAATTTTGGAACCTAAGTCTCAGCCAACACACGGATATCAGATGGACGTTCAACGGACGTCCATATATAGTTCACAAAACTTTCACTGCACATCCCAGCATGCCTACAATGTCTATCCACGTGGACATGATATCGGTTGGACATTCTTTAGATGTTCGTATGCATCCACAGAATACTCATTAAACAATACATGGGCATTTTATGAATACATGGGCATCGAATGGATTACGCCGGCCTTGTCTTACATTACTTCACCTTGGACTTGGTACACTGTCTTCATGATCTGTACTCCTCTTATACTACGTTTCGAGAGCGCTTTTCCGCTTGCGTCTTCAGGTATAGTTTGTAAATCTTGCAGTTGTCTGCGACGGGATCAGAACCTCTGACCTGCTGATTTCTAGTCTGTTACTCTTACTCCAACCACTATGGCTTGGGGTCATCGGCGCGATCCCAGATCTTATCATGTGAGCTTTGTGGTGGACAAACACCGTGTGCGTGGGTTCTCCCGTTTCCTCTCACTTTCTTCATTCCACCATTTCACCCATCATCATCATCATCCATCCAGTCTGAGCCAAAGTTGCCTAATTTTCTTAAAATAAAATTCAAATTCAAATTTCAACCACCATGTTATGAGGATATTCCCCAAGTGACTACTATTTTGCTATTTCTTTTATGTTATCAGGTTTTATATTCTTGTTTCTGAAGTATACAGACATATAAGTATGAGCTTGGTGATTGGCTGACGGGATCTCGCATTAGTGTGCTATAAAAGAGAAAAATCACAGAAGCTAGACTTTCATTCTCCCCGGGGCAAGAGCTCGGCTGAAGGGACATTGTATCCCATTAATTGTACAGGATATAAAGTACATGGCCATTTTAACTTTGTTCATCATCCGCCGCTGAAGACACATGCTTCGCCAACCCTGTCAAAAGTTTCATCTGTGCTCCAAATTAATTTTTAAAACAATATCGAACCGTGTTGGAAATTATAGCTGAAACTTCAACGTTGTGCATATTTCGAAGGAAATGCTTACTAAATGGATTAATTTCGATAAACGTCCTGCAATGGTAGTCCATTTTCTACTTCACAAGTAAGCCTAATTTCAGGACATCTAATGGAAGTCGGCAATGTCCTTCACATAGACATCCATTTTCTGAACGTATAGTGGCCGTTCACAATTCCTTCTCACAGACATCCATTTTCTGGACGTATAATGGACGTCCACAAAATTCTTCTCAAGGACATCCACTTTCTGGACGTGGTATTGACATACATTAGCAATTAACTGTGCCCATTTTATATCTATTCATTTTTTGGACGTCCATATAATGTCCAGTATGTCGATAGACATAAAATGGAAGTACTACTACATGATATTGACGTTAAAACTAATATATCCAAATCGGGGGAAGATCTAAAAGGCACACCAAGAATTCCTTAATCTTAAACACCGTATCACTATTTACTAGAAGATTCGGAATCAGATATCCAGTTGAACATCTCACATTTATTAGACTCTAGTAGAAGATAATATGAACTTCTTACATAACATATGGAACATTCCAAGACATATAGCTTCTCGACAGCTACTGAACCACTGCACAATCTTATGAGAAATCTTAGTCTTGTAATAATTTTTATTCAAAAATTCTTCGACATAACTCCTCAAATCAGTCTCAGGTACTATTTACGTCTTCCATAATATTTCTGAATGATTTCATACATCTTATTTTACATACAACTATTAGAATCCTCTCACGAATCGTATTCCCATATTAAAAGTAAATTGAACAATGTAAACTGACTTATCGCATTCAAAACAACCGCTCATCGAGTACACAAGAAAAGAAGCCAAACACAGTTGCCAGAAACATGAGAAAACCTAACCCTAATTACGATTGATAATATCACTACAAATTTTACTCATCATTTTAATGCTTACATTATTTGCTCATACACCTACAGCGAGATCCTTGGACATTTTCACTAGAGTACCAGTGATTCAGATGAGAACAAAAATTCAAAAAGGCGCTTTATACTCACTTTATTTCTACTTCTAATTTTTGTCGTTATTAGATTAATTTGAGTGACGTATCTCCCAAGGTAAAGTATTTACTGCGCATGTTGCTCTCGGATAAAGTATTTCTGCACTTACTAAATTTCGACAGTTATTAAATTTTGTTCCAGGTTAAAAAGAACCTATGGAAGTGTCGTTCGGATTCTATATTTCTTACCCGAACACGCCTGATAACCAAGCATACCTACACGTTGGATTGTTCCACATATAGTGAATTTACTTCTCTGAAAATTTGTAATACAGATTTTTCTGTCAGATATGCATCTCGAAATCATAATAGATATACTGAATATCAAAAACTTTTAACTTGAAGATCTTGTTAATTTTATGACTACAGCTGATATCTCGTCTATATCTCTGTAAATTAATATTAGACATAGGTAAAAACCCGTTCTTTTCAATAAGAAGATATTGGCTATAACTCGTTGAATAAATGTCAAAATTCTTTTGTACATACCCCTGCAGTCTTTATTTGGGATCTGCTGTAGCTCCCAGTGTAATATAGTTTGGTATTGTCGATATTTCCTTGTGAATAGATAACTTCAACTCTTGAGTTACCTACCGTATGTTTGGTCTGTCAACAAGTACTTTCGATTTCAGATAACCCTGTATCTGCGCTGTGGCCAAGGTAGAAGACACGCTTCCATATTTTGTTTCAAAAGGACGAATAAGTGATTACGAGTATCTCAACTCGTTAGTGGAAATGCTGAGTAACCATGTTGCTCCATAGTTGGCTTGTCGTGGTTTTACCTAAGCCTCCTGGTCCAGGCAGGAACATAGCAGACTTCGGATTGGTAGGAGATAGGAACCCTAGGACGGGCCATTCTGACTGAGGTTTTCCAATATTTTCCTCAGTTTCAGCTGACGAATGACCGGATAGTGCTTTAAATAAGGCCTTGACCGATACGTTTCTCATCCTTTACTTATCCCATCCCAGCCTTAGCGAATGTTATCAAAAGGCCATAAATATTTTATTTTAAAATATTATTGTGGGATTAATCGTGAAAACACTTACTTGGTTTCAATAAAATGGCGCTACTGCTCACATAGTGAGAATTACAATGACCGTTATTAGGGAAATGTTTGCCGGACTGTTATTTCACGCAATTGCGATGTTCCCTGGCCGATATGTAAATTATTTCCTCTGGGACTTATCTGAAATCGAGAGTGTATGTGGAAAGGCCACATACAATTGAGGAGTTGACGTTCTCAATACACAAAAAATTAGCAGAAATACCAAATAACATAATAATAGGAGCTACAATAAATTTCAAGGTAACGTTTCTGGTATGTGCGCAAATGTGGTCTTCATTCGGAGCATATTATTTTCAAAAGAAAATAGATATTGTAAAATTGAAATGACAAATATTTATATACAGTTTCCTAATAATTAAATTTTGTTTTTGGTGTACAGTATATTGACTTCTTTAAAACCAATTTCGAAATTATATGCTTTTTCGGCAGCTCCCCTCCCTACATAATATTTTCTTTTCATTTTCACTGGTGTGACTGTTTGTTTCCCTTCCTAACCCGCATTGAAATCACTGAACAATTGATCTGATTTAGGAAAGAGAAAGTAAGTTTCTAGATCTTCTCTTTCACCTAAAACAATAGATCATTAATGAATTATTCTTCTGTATATGTTACATTTCATACAAGATCATTGTTTTATTTCATTGACTCTGTAATGTTTTGTGCCTTAATTTGTTTTCTTTTTGCTCTAATCACAACAGAAACAGTTGTTGACATTTTCAAAGCGCTTCCTCCCGGCTGGGAATAAAGTTAGAATTACTCCCACGAGTACTGTTTAACATGACCAGTACAGGAATAGGCTAATGATACTCTTCAGATTCTCTGTATTCAGAGTCCAAAATGTAGCGTGTAGCAGATTAAAATTTACATGCTTGAATCTTAATGTCTATTTTTTAGCGGTTCTTTAGGTAACAGCTGTTGCTTTGTCCGCGCCTGCTTGTCCATCCGTCAGTTTGGCTGTAAGGGCTCTTGGACGACCAGTCAGCTCTATATAGTTCTAGTGGTTCTAGGGCTTAGTACACTGTAAAAATTGGAAACACGAAATGGATGAAAGTTACTCTGCTTTATGGAGAAATAAAAGTCGAAAATTAGCGTTTTGTTGTATTTACTCTTAAATGTGGATATAGTGTAAGTCTTTTAGTGGACAGATTGGTAAAATTAACTCCATTTTAAAGCTTAATAATAGCTTAACGTTAACTGAACATGTGTTGAAACTGGCCAAAGTGATTTGTCCGTATACGTTCAACTTATTTTATGCTTAAAACTAGGTCATTTTCTAATCGAAGTGTAGGCTAAACATGCAATTTTAAGGTTACGTTCTTTTGTGGATGAAGTTTAAGCCTTAGTTGGATATTCTATAATCCAGTAACAGGAGTAGCGTTACTTGCTTGTCACTGAACGTCCCGCCATTTTGAGTGTTTACATTGCCTTTATACTGTGAACAGCAAACAATTTACTGGTGGGCAGAGAAATTAAGTTGGGTATAAATCTTTACACTGTAGCAAAAGCATCTCTCCTTTTTTTCACGAGACATTCCTCGTAGTAAAATAAAAAACGTGTTAATAATTAACCTCCTTCACAGTACAACCATAGCTCGCTCGGAAAGCCAGAGTCACCAACCGTCTTCGTAGCGAAGTGGTTTGAGCGTCTGACCAGTGTGCTTGTGGACACTGGATCGAAACCCAACCACTTCAACAATCTTTTTTTATTTTTAATTTTAAAGAAATATTTCCTTTTATTCCTTTCTACTTTTAAAAAATGCTCGGATTGAATAAAATACGTTGGAACACTCATATATATGTAATGTATACACGTATTTTGAATTTTTACGGAAAGTAAAACGTTCAACCGAAAACTTGCTGAATGTAGGTTAATCCAAAAAGTGGAGGCAGCTCAGCTGCCTCCATTTTATGGATGAACGTTGTGTCTCCTATTTTTACAGTGTAGAGAAGAGAAATCCAACGGTGATATCCAAAATTTCTTCTTTCAAGCTTACCTCTCAGTCTCTAGGTAATAAAGAGGAGCGTAAGTAGCAGTGCAACACAATTAATTTTACCTTTATGTTCATTTCCGTAATCAATATTCTAGCCATTTTTGGTCTGTGTCTTCTTTATTTATTTTTTTTGTATAGACTAGATAAGCCAGTTGTGATCTAACCCCCGTTTACATATCTGAGGCATGACCTCTCTTAGGGAGTATTCTTGCAGAACGAAGACAGCAAAATGTGATCGAATAATCGAGCAATTTGTATCCGAATAGTCGAACAAATGAATAGTCGAATATTCCAACAATCGGATATTCGAATGATCGATCAAACCATCAATAGTGAAGGGCTGAAAATAAATACTTAAGAGCGTTGCTAATGATTGAATGAGGTGCCGTAATAATAGCACATATGTTGATTTCTCATTGGTAACAATGTGGAATGACTTCTTCTTTAATGATGTATTAAAAGTTGTATCAAAGATTAAACGTTTAAATGGAGGTGCTAGTCGTGCTACCAACGTGAAATGATTGTTTTTAATGCGTTCTGCTGGGGAGTTATTCGGGCACTGAATTTCACGGGGAAAAAATAAATAAAAAGAGGGGTCCTGTTCTGGGGATTTTGATTGATCCACTAACAGTTTTGGGAATTATTTGATTATCAGTTATCAGAATAATTATATTATTTTATTCGTTATCTGGATAATTATTGAGACAATGAAATTATTCCGATGTGGTCATGTGGGATATTAGAGTGAAGAAATAGTTCCATTAACTTTAATGTTAAATTGGCCGGATATCGACAACCTTAGTTGCTTTTTCAATATTTGAAGAATTGAAATAAAAAAAAAACTGTCTAAGTGCTTTGAATCGAAGGGCTCAGAATGCTCTGCGCCATGGTTAATGGTGTTTCAAGTGCCAATAGAAATTAAAGATAGTTCCTATTAATGAAAATAAAAACCAATAGTTTTTAATGCCTGCACCAATAGCAGAAAATGGTTTCGAATCTACTATAAATTTTCAATTTTGCTACTTGTAAAGAATTTCCTTTCATTTTTCAAAACTTTAGGTTTAAACTGAAGTATATTTATGACCTTTATAAACATCTTTGGCTCAGACCGAGATAGGCTAGAAGAGAGAAAATTGGAAGGATGTCGGCCAGGGCCTAGTTTGAAGGAGCAGTTTCCGTAGTAGCCTGGTGTGACCGAGGAAATATCTTGGGGGGAAAACTCGGCTGCTGGATTCCAACTCAGAACCTTTTGTGTTGTAAGGTCAAAGCTCTAGTTACTGAGTTACGACCGCTAGGTTTTAAAAGCATCAGGATTGCTCCAAACTGTTTATGTATAGGGAATTTCTGCTCAATTTACGAAGATTAAATAGAAAATTTAATTAAATATTTGTAAGATGATGATGAAGAAATCTGTTGTTTGTTTTTTCCGTTTACGGAAAGAAATTCTAGAATTAAAAATTGTTTACTTGCTTTCTCTTCCGTCTAATAAAATATTAATTTCTGTCTTATAATTTAGTGAAGTGACTACGAATAAAAAAGAAAAGTGTACTTTTAAGGAATGCATTACGCAATACGAGCTCGCTACATTTCCTTCTTTTATAAAGCACATTACATAGAATGACTTAAGACAACTTCATTAAACAATAAAAATAATAATAAAAGCAACAGAAAGAATTATGAAAGAATGTGAACATCCATTATGTATGCGAAGATTTTATTTATGATCTGAAACCGAATGCAACATTACATGTGTAAAGTAAATTTGTATGAGAATTCCTCGACAGTTCGTTCACACATATGAACACATAGCGGTACACATGCACTTATTATGGAAACAGATCTGTATCTGTAGCTGTAAATATTGGTAGTAAGGGATTTGAAGATATAACATCTCACACTATAAAGAGTTCGTAAGAACGGATAAAAAAAACAACAATAAAAAAAACTATGAAATATCACTATGTTAGAAACTTGTGCGGCCTTTCTATTTGTGAAGAAATCTCCAATAGTAGAGGAAGCTTGAATTAAGTTTGTTATAAGCTTGCCATAAGTGCAAAAGCTTACCTCAAACTTGTCACGTTAAGTCTGCAAGCTTAAATCAAGCTTGAATCATCCATAGTAATTAGAACTATCCGGTAAATTGAGTTCGCTTACTTGAAACCTAAAGTCAAGTGCAGTAGAATCGCTTTCATTCACGCACTACAACGCATTAGAGAGATCGTTTATATTGTTTGTCTCTGCTTTTTCAGATCATCTTTTACGAATACTAAGAGGTTCTCCTTACAGTAATGGAGTAAAATTCAATGGCGAAGTGTGATTTTTTGGTGGAGGGAACTATAATAAACAATAATGCAAAATTGAAAATGTATATTCAAAAATATTTAGTAGAAAATTTCAATATTAGCATGTTTCTCGCAGTGGATAGGCCTTTGGGCTCAAATTTTGTCTACTGTATCCAGAACTAATTGCCATTCACTCCCAAAGGGACCACTCAATGATAATCAGCAGGCAGGTGTGACCAACTGATTACTTCTTGCAATTATCGTGAGCCCCTGTACCTAATGTCAATAATATTTCACCGTGAATCCAAATGCCAGCGAGGGAAAAAAGACAGAAAATTGTTATTAGTATTATCATTTTCCATTGAGCAATTTTTAATGACTTTTCTCTTTTGAAATTTTGAACATTGTAATCACGAACGTTATATCAAAATTTTGCCACTGGTACAATTATTTTTTTATATATGGGCCAGTCTAGTAACTTTGGACTTCGGCCGGTCACGATTCGCTTTTAGCTGTTAAGTGTTAAAATCCACACCCATGCCCCTGCCGGGACTCTAACAGGGGACCTTCGAGCCTATTGGTACAATTAATTGGAAATATTAATTGAGAGCAGTGAACAATGCATATATTTGATAGTCGAAAGATCGTGTCTGATACTGAATAATTCCACATGTATCACAATTGTTTTCTAATTTCAAATACATTACAAAAATGTGTTTTAAATATCCCGGGTTTTTGATGTTGAATCTAAGATATTTCTGTATTTTTTTTTAATGAAATGATTTAGGTTATTTTTTCCCATCTTTTCAGGAAATTCTGCTTTGGTTGGCAACCAGTTACGTGAAAGTGAGGAAAAATCTTTCTGAAGAATTCTAATGGGGTACCAATCTCGCTTGATGCTGCTACTGGTGCGATGTGCAACATAGCGATTGAAGGATGTGCGTGTTAGCAGTGCTGTATCGGATACTAAAACTTCGAGGGGGAGAAAAAAAACATCTGAGGAAAATATACAGTTTTTTTCCCCCACTATTTTTCTTTAACGCAAGAGTTGGGGAAAAAAGTTTGAAGGGGGTAAGGTTAGTATTACTAGACTAAAGAAAATGTTAGGAGTGTGTGCAAGGGTGCGGGCAGAGTAAAGTGGTTTCTTTCTACTTGTAACGTTATCATCCGTCTTAACCCGCTCATCCTCTCAGTCAGGCTTCAACCCCCAGCTGAAGGTCTCAATTTAATCTCCAGCATTTAACTGCCCCCTTTGCGTTGGTTGGCTTACATCAACATATCCTAGCAAACGTCCATTAAGTTTCAAAATTGCCAAAGCTTATCACTCTGAAAGTAGTCTGCTGAGAATTACGACAGAGGGAGAGAGAGAGAGAAAGAGAGAGAGAGAGACTGTCCAAAAAGGCTAGACTAGACTAGACAACTGTTATGAACGGCAGCTACTTTGTGTGCATAGAAAAAAAAGATAAAAGAAATCTGTTCAACACTTGAAAGCAACGTGATAACTATAAGGTATGATTTCGATAAAATAAAAGATGACGAAGACCAGACACACGAAAGATGTTCGCATACAGTGATGTGATAAGTTTTTAAGAGACATTCAATTTCTGAAAGGGTAAGAGGTAACGCTCACTGTCTTGTTTCAAGGGGGCCCAGGTTCAATATCCGGTGAAGGTGAAGACACAATTGCTTCGTAGCCCTCTTTAAAATATAGGTCCCATTCTCATGACGTCGTCTTCATTTGATAGAAGGCAATGAGAAACCACAACCGGTTTATCTAGTCCAGGAACCTTTGAACCAGAGACCTACCTTCGGACAAAATACCCATCATCAAATCGAAAAAAAAATCTCGTTTTTCTTCACTGTGAGGATTTCCTGAATTCAATTTCAATTAGTTTGTTATTCCTGAAGTTCGATATCGGAGGCAAATCAAAGAGTGACCGATATAACTATCCAACATCGAAATATCCCATATTTCATATGTATTCATATCGAACATCACTGGAAATGGAACATATCAAAAAATCATTGAAATCGAACATCGATCATATCGAAATATCATTCGATGCCTATCGATATTAGATATTCTATATTGCATTTTCATGTTCTCAATATCGATATTTCGATATTGCAAAATGTCAATCGATACATTGAATGTATAAAATTATACAGCAATTATAGCTGCAATGATTTTTACATAATTTTCTTTAATTCACAATGGTTCATCGTGTCCTCAGATCTTGCAATGTTAATTTAACTCCTTTCCTGACATCATGCAATGATGAAAGTTTCCACAGTGACGTAAGTCGTGTAACAATACAATATTCCATTGTTACTTTCATATATATTTTTATATATTTTAAAAGCATATTTTTAGTAAGAACTTCTTTATCCTAAAATAAATACTAGCCTGGAACGATGTTGCGTTTGACTGGTTGCAGAACACTTTAGGATTTGGGTGACAAGATCAGCTTGAGAAAAAGTATCCGAACACCGAAATAACTTGGAAAAAAATATTTTAATAAAATCATACTTTTCTCAAACAATTCGTACTAAAAAGTAAAGAATAATTTTGTTTATGCATAACTAAAAAGAAAAGCATGGGGCGCGCCAACTGAAGAATTTATAAAGTGGCCGTATACAAGAGAGCGCCCCATCCTTTTATTTTTAGTCATGCATAAAGAAAATTATTTATTTTACTTTTTAATACGAATTGTTTTAAGAAAAGCATGTATTTAAAAAGTTTATTATTTTTTTCACATTATTTGAGACTGTACATTGCTGTGTTTGAGCAAAAAAGTGTTAAATGTAATACTAGCTAGCCTGATAGTAGAAGACAAGGAAGAAGAGAATATTTTTGTACTATTTTATATCGTTGTCAACACAACGGTTTGTTAGAAGAGGATTCCCATGATGAAGAAAGAAATATGTATAATTTTATAAGTTAGCTGTGATCATGCATTACAGCGTTCTTAAGTGTAAGTGCCTATTAATCTGTTATGTATATGTAAACGTAATGTGTTCTTATTGGATCTGAGATGATCACGGATAGGTATTGAAAAAAAAAGAGGGCTTACAGGTCCAAATGCAATTTTGACATGTTGTTCCTCGTATAGTTAACACAGGTTTGTCCAAATAGGTTTAATTAGCCTGAGCCAAAGTTGTGTAAAGGCCTTTAAAATTAAATTTAAAAATTTACATTCCGAATATTAACCCATATTACAGGAGAACCACGTTTCCGGATGTATTAGCAACGACTACAATGAAATGATGGGGTACAATTTAGATACTCCCCACCCCAATAATCATCACTTAACTACTATTGCGTATACACGTGTTAGAAGCTATTTTTTCTACATGGATGGGAACCGTGAAACGTAACTTTACATACACACACAAAAACATTAACCGGGTATTTGGTACCTAAGTTTATGTATATCATATGTAAATGTGGCTAGGAGGTAGCGCGTCTGACTACTAATCGGGCGGTCAGGGTCCGAATCCCGGATATCACATTGGAGACTTTTCTCGCAGTGTTCCTTGGGAAGCAGAGTGTCCTTGGTACTCCTGGGTACCTTGGGAAAGTAAATGCGGACGAGTGTGCGATTGGCTACCCCATCTCACTTAGTACGTCGAAAATAGGTATATGTGGAGCGCTACCTCCACATGCCCTATGCATCGTTCACGGCACGTACGTACAACACAGGGG
>JAGDQP010054106.1:0-13411 GCA_022664845.1 Lepisma saccharinum
ATGGCGTCTTTGGGTAAATTGTGTAATATTATGTTGACTTACTATTGATAATGTACCTCTATACGAAATTTCATTTCCATATCCCCTGTAGTTTAGGCTGTGTATTCTATAAAACAATAGGTTTAGCAGCCATTTTGGATCCAAGATGGCTTCTTTCAACACATCTCGTAATCGTAACCTACTATTGACATACTACCTTTGTAACCAATTGCATTTCAATAACCCCAGGCGTTTAGCCTGTATATTCTAAACAACAATGGTTTTGGCGGCCATTTTGTATCCAAGATGGCGGTGTTTTTAACATTTGATTATATTGTTGTGACTTACACGTAAAGACACAGCTTCAAATAAAATTTCATTTCTTTAGCTCAAACTGTGTCGAAAATGATTTTTGGGCGGCCATTTTGAGTCCAATATGGCGGCTTTCCCAAAACATTTTATTATTTTCCTAAACTACTAGTTATGATACATTTTTATGCTAAATTTCGTGCTTCTGACTCAAACGGCGTGGAAAATGCATTTTTAACATACGCCATTTTGGATCCAAGATGGTGTCTTTGGGTAAATTTGTAATATTATGTTAACCTACTATTATTAATGTACCTCTATACGAAATTTCATTTTAATATCCCCAGTAGTTTAGGTTGTGTATTCTATAAAACAATGAGTTAAGCAGACATTTTGGATCCAAGATGGCGTCTTTCAACACATCTCGTAATATTTTCGTAACCTACTGGTGATATTCTACCTTTGTACCCAATTACATTTCAATAACCCCAGACGTTTAGACTGTATATTCTAAACAACAATGGTTTTGGCGGCCATTTTGTATCCAAGATGGCAGCGTTTTTAACATTTGATTATATTGTCATGACTTACACGTGAGGAAACAGCTTCAAATAAAATTTCATTTCTCTAGCTCAAACTGTGTCGAAAATGATTTTTGGGCGGCCATTTTGAATCCAACATGGCGACTTTCCCAAAACATTTTATCATTTTCCTAAACTACTACTTATGATAAAGCTTTATGTTAAATTTCGTGCTTCTACCTCAAAGGTTGTGGAAAATGAAATTTTAAGTCTGCCGTTTTGGATACAAGATGGCGTCTTTGGGTAAATTCGGCAATATTATATTAACCTACTATTGATAATGTACCTCTGTACCAAATTTCAATTCAATAGCCCCAGTAGTTTAAGCTCTCTATTGTATACAACAATGGGTTTAGCGCCCATTTTGGATCCAAGATGGCGACTTTTCCAAAATGTCGGATTTTTCCCTCTACCTACTCATGGTCCTACACCTTCATACCAAATTTGGTGTTTGTAGCTTCAGTAGCTTGGCCTGTGAATTTATATGGATGAGAGTAGTATGTGGATTGATGGATTGGACGAAAAATCCTTTGGACTAAATGTCGATTGGACGAAATGTCCTGTGGACGAAAAATCCGTTGGACCAAAAGTCGATTGGACGAAAAATCCGTTGGACCAAAAGTCGATTGGACGAAATGTCTTGTGGACGAAAAATCCGTTGGACCAAAAGTCGATTGGACGAAATGTCTTGTGGACGAAAAATCCGTTGGACGAAAAGTCGATTGGACGAAATTTCTTGTGGACGAAAAATCTGTTGGACCAAAAGTCGATTGGACGAAATGTCTCGTGGACGAAAATTCTGTTGGACGAAATGTCTTGTGGACGAAAAATCTGTTGGACGAAATGTCTTGTGGACGAAAAATCCGTTGGACGAAATGTCTTGTGGACGAAATGTCAATGGACGAAATGTCTATGGACTAAATATCCCTGGACTAAATGTCGTATGGACAAAATGTCTTTGGACGAAACGTCACCCGGCCGTTGAAATCCCTTATATCTTCCTTCTTTTTCATAGTGCTTATACTTGTAATCTTCCGAGAAAGAAAATTTGTTCACGAATGCCTGTTTCGAGACAAACATACAAGAGAACGGGAAAAAAATTGAGGCTTCGTGTGTGCAAATTACGCAACATTTTCACATAAACCTAATGTCTTCAAATTTGCTCAAGCAATCAACTTGAAACATTTCAGTCAATATAGACAGAACAGATTATTCAAAGTAGCCTATGTCACTTTAGCGTCATAAGTCACCCAAAAATGCCAAATCAATATAAATATGGTTTCCAAATAGCATTACGTAAAGTTTTTACATATTTAAAATGAATGCTAACAGTCAAACACAGTCTATCCTTTACATCAAGCAGTGTTGCAAACTTTGGGAGAGAAAGAAGTGAAGACAGTTTGTTTAAACATAATTTTGTGTTGAGCTGGTAACACTGCGTGACTTCTGACATTGCAATTACAGGCTATGGATAGTATGTTTATATCATGACTAGTAAATTTGACGTTCATCGCGAATTTGAAGATATTAGGTTATTTGTGTACATGATGCCACTGTCTCCAAGCTTCGTTCGTGTCATGGCTGTCTTTCTTACTCTCAGTCCATAAGAATATATATAAGAAAATATAAATATATTTTTATAATTTGTATAAGAGAAAGAATAACTTCCGTAAAAATTATACCTTCCTAATTTTTAATACGTAAAAAAGTACATATACTTTCCTGGGTTTTAATACACTGCAAAAACAGTACCTTTGACTTGTGGGTACAAAATTCCAATTTGGTACCCCCATGTTTGAGAGGTAGTGGCGAACCCAGGGTTGGGTTTAGAGGGGCGGTTCTTTGTCTCCCAGTTCTTGGGAGAGAACAGATTAATAGAAAAAAAAAGATGGTAAAATATGAATCACTGTGCCCGTCACTGATTCTAAAAAAATGTGAGTATATTATACCGCTTGTTTTTTAGAGGCAATGACGGGTACAGGGATTCATATTTTACCATCGTAATAATACCTTCCTGGTATTTTAATACGTAAAAAATATATACCTTTATGCTTTCTTTAATATGTAAAAATTATAACTTCCTGGTATTTTAATATGTAAAAAGTATAACTTCCTGGTTTTCTATTACGTAAAAAATATAATCTTCCTGTTTTTGTCTTTTTTTTTAATGCGTCCAGTCTTCAACTATCCCTCCATGTTCATGTGAATACTTAGAATTGAGTTCAGTTACTTCAGTAGCATATGTACAATTTTATTTTTGGAGACGCTGTTTTCTATTGCTTCCGAAGTACAAAAACAAAGTTTCATAGGAAAACTTGTTACAAACTAGCGTGTATTCAGTATTAAATCTTAATTTCAACAATATAACCAATTTCTGCATTCCTTTGTGACTGTTAAACTTCAAGATAAAGTCAACTTTATTAAAATATAAGAAGTTATCTTTGAAGGAAAATAGTTTCAAAAATCGACAATGACTCACGAAAGTTTGATAGATGGGCTTATTTGCGGATTTCGTGCATTTTTTTTTTCATACATTTTCTTCCTTACAGGCTGATTGTTTGTCTAGAACGTCACGCACATTTATTATTACTCAGTAACTTTGGGATATGTAAAACTTATTAACTGACATGATCAATGGAACACCAAAGAAATCAACTCTTTTATTACATGGTGGCGAAAGGAAAGAGTGTAGACATGGGCGCTGCGTTGACCTAGCTTGATACTCTGTCGCGAGTTGTTTAAGTAGGAAGTAACTATCGTGTTAATCCTTGTTCGTATTCGTATTTTATTTGATAGTTCTATTGCTGGGATGTAGCAGCTTCTATCTCAGGAATTTCAGGGAGTCTGGTTTCCAGAGTAAGATGGGGCGATTGTAGATACAACACCGAATTCGTGTGGTGAAATTAGTGAGGAAAAACGAAAACGCCGCCGCCAGCCTAAACTGGGATTCGAATCTACTCAACTTTCCCAGTGCCGATTTTGTAGACTAGCGATCTTCGCCATTTGACTACATCATCCCGGTAATGTTCTAATTCCCATAGTTTTCATTATTGGCTCTTATCTGCGCAATTTAAGTGTTGGCTCTTCCCGCCTGGGATGCGTGAGACGTTGCAGTGTTTTTTGACATCTTTGCCTTGTTACACGTCAAAATAAACACCAAAACACACAAGATAACCATCATCGTAGTATTAAATTAGGGTACACACACCCAAGAAAAGAAACATCTGTCTAATATTAGGCTACTATGTACGTGATAGCCGTGGCAAAACTCCGAGTTCCATCTCTTTAGCTATGTTGTTACGGGAATAGTTTACGAGCTGCGAGTGCCCTCGACAACAGTAGTTACCCAGTAGCAACAGTCGTACTATCTGATAGTACTGATAGATTGTCCACATACTGATAGTACGGCTGTTGTTATTGGGTAACTCTGTTGTCGCGCACTAGAGGATCGTAAACTATTCTCGTGACAACATAACTTTTGAAAGGCTACCAAAAGTTTGGAATCAGACATAGTGTACATACTTTTTCTGATCAAAGTAGGTAGAGTTACAAAGTTTCGTCTACATTGGTTCAACGGTGTGTATTTGAATAATGGACATGCATGCAGACATGCAGAACGACAAACAAAATTTAACTTTTATACGCAGGGTGTATCGCAACATTTAATGTATATAAGGGGTTATGCAAACTATGACCTCTGATATTTCGAAAATTTCCAAATTTTGGGTTGGTGTAAATGAAATGTTCACCTCATATCCAAAGGCCAGGAAAATGAAAACTAAATTGCCTGGTTAATCAAAGTAATCGCCGTCTGCAGGCACACACTGTTGCCATAGTTCAGCCAACGATTGGATTCCGTGGCGAAAGAAGTCTGGAGTCTGACACGCGAAGAAGTTCACAACTGCATGTTGTACCGCCCGATCATCAGGGAAGGTTTTCCCTTCCAAGAGGTGATCTAGATGCCGGAAGAGGTGGTAGTCAGTGAGACAGAGAGCGGGAGAATACGGCGAGTGAGGAAGGATTTCATCCTGCAAACCATGGAGAACTTGCACCGTTCTTTGGGCGACGTATCATTGTCATGGAACATGAGGACACCATGTATGTTGACCATTGCTGGATGCTTGCGGACAAGTTTGCGGTGCATTTCATGGAGTTCAGCACTGTAACTATCTGCAGTGTTGGTTTCCCCTCGTCTGAGAAAGACATGATGGATCACTCCCGCCATAGACCACTATACCAGCAACAACACCTTTCGTGGATGGAGAGGTGGTTTAGGACACCGTCCTCGACGTTGATCACGATCCAATCATTGTCCTGACCGTTTACGATTGTCATAGCAGATCGATTTTTTTTATCTGAAGGGACAGTCCGATGCAGGAAACCTTCCCGCTTATTCCTTACACTCAGAGCACTGCACACCTCCTGACGGCGATTCTTGTGGGCCAGTGTCAACTCGCGTGGCACCCATGAGTTCAACTTTTTTCCTCTTACCGATCACACGGATCCGCAGACTGACAGTGGTGTGGTGTATGCCTAACTCGTCTGCAGTGGCATGAACACTTTTCCGAGGGTCCGCTTTCACGGTGTTCCTGAGCAGTTCATTCGAACATGATGTTGGTCGGTCCCTACGGGGATCATTTTGCAATGTTGTCTCAGCGGAACGAAATTTGACAGACCAACGGCGAATGGTGCATTCCTTCGCCATTCCTCTCCGAAATGCACTGTTCGTGTTTTTTGTGCCTCACTGTGCAGAATGTCCCAGTTTGAATCCATAAACAAAGATCACTCGCAATTGTGTGTTCTGGACCTCTCCTTGATAGAGACTAAATTCGATTTATTGCAATGATAAACAAAATAAATATTTCGCAATAAATAAAAACTATACACTAAAGTAAAATTTACTTTCTGGGAGCACTGTTTTTCTGCTTTCATATTTGAGCACTCGACGCAAAATTATTAAAAAGACGGAGAAACCTACTACTGCGTTTTAGTATAGAGATTGAAGATATAATTTATATTTTCTTTTTCCAAATACAGGGCTCCCAGAAAGAGGAACTAATGGGATTTACATAATTTATACTTGCCTTCCGTTTATTACTTTTTAACATATGGTTTCCTTGTGATGCGCTATGATTTTAAGTTTCAACTCAATTTTAAACCACTCCTAATCATTTGGATACATATTAACAGAAACAGAAAGTTTAGGAAGTCAGGGCCCCCGGATAGTCCCGCTCTGAGGTGTGCTCGCTTTCCAACTTCTACTAGCGACCTCCGCATGTATGCCTGCAACTACAGCCTCTGTCGCGGGTGTGGATACTACGGTTTTTATCTTAGCGAATACATTTACCGCGTATCGGTGTGTGTATAAGAGAAGAAATAAGGAGAAACAAGAATACAGGAAAGCGCGGGAAGAGTTTTCTTGATAGAGGGGGGAGGAACCAGAATATGCAGTGCTGCATGTTCTGTAGAAACCCCTGAATCGGTTCTAACTACTTTTTGCTTTACCTGGTAAACCACGCATGCGTAAAGGGTGGAAAATCCCAGGTAAAAGGTCTGTATTGATTCTAAATAATCTGTTGTGCGTCCATAATAGCGAATGTTGTTGTTACATGCAAACCACTCATCTCACCCTCACACACACATACAGCGCATAGCGCATGCGCGCAAGTCCGTAGTTGCTGCTCGGTCATGTTCCTCTAGCTGAAATGAAACTAAAGGGCTATGGGTGTTAATAACTTACGAAATTTCTTGGCATAGTTTTTTTTAATTTAATGTATACATACATACATACACACACACATACATACATAAACACATATAATCATACGCACAAAGACTCTTTTGCTTATTACCAAGAACACATATTCACACATATTATTATTATTATTTTACTTATTTACCGTTTAACCTTGTTTAGCCTAGAAGTTACGTTTTGTGAGGTTTTATTTTTGTTTTGGTGGGTTGGAATGAATGGTATTTAATGGTCTCTTGTGTTTCCAATATATGTTAGTTGCATATTTTCCTAGAGAGTTAACAAGATTGTTTTTGTCTAGATTGATGCTATTGTAAAATACTTGAGCTAGGTGTTCGATATGGTTTTTCATTGATGGAATGTCAAGCTTTGCTTGTAGAGGGTCTAGCCTCGTGTAGCGCGGGCATTTTGTTGATAGTTTGAGTATTTTGTTCTGAAAATTTTGGAGTTTCTTTGTGTGTATAGCAGCGGCGTGTCCCTATGCTGGTGCAGCATATGTAAGTATTGGACGTATTATTGTTTTATGTAGTGTTGCCTTTGTTTAGTTGTTCATGTGATCGTTGGTGAGTAAGCATTTGAGTTCTGCAAGTTTGCCTGAAGCTTTACCTACCAGATTGGATGTGTTGCCTGAATATGAGCTTTCTGTCAAGTACTACTCCAAGGTATTTTGCTTTCTCCTGCCATTCTATGGTTTTATTGAATTGCCTCTGGTTCCTTGCGTCTTCTTGAGAAGTATACTGATTCGGTTTTCTAGACACTAATTTTAATTTTCCATTTAGCAAACCAGGGTTCTCTGTAAGTGCTTTTGTAGATATTTGTGTATTTGTTGTGGTTCCCAGCTACGTGTAAATATACATGTGTCATCTGCGAACAGAGACAAGTTTGTATTGTTGTCTGTGGGGATGTCATTAATGTAGATATTAAATAGTGTAGGTCCCAAAAGTGATCCCTGGGGCACTCCGGCATCAATATTTCTTGCAGTAGAAGATTGTAAGTTTACTGACACGAAGAATTTCTATCTCTTAAGTATGATCTGAGGAGGTGGACGTAGGGAGCTGGAAGTTTTGCTTGTATGAGTTTATAGAGAAGACCTACTCGGTCAAAAGCCTTTTCTATATCATGGAATATTGCACCTGTGCTTTGGTTTTTGTTGATTTATCTGTAATGTATTCCACTACTCTAACAAGTTGGTGGGTAGAGGAATGTTTTTCTTTGAAGCCGAATTGCTCGTTAGTTATGATGTTATGAGTGTTTAAGTGTTTTTGATCCTATTTAATATGACTGCTTCTGTAAGTTTTGCCATGGTATTTAGGATACTGATAGGTCTATAGTTTTGAGGAAACCTTGGGACTTTACCAGGCTTTAATAACGTGATAACTTTAACTGCTCTCCAATACTTTGGAAAATAAGTAAATTTAAGTATGCCATTTATGATTTTCATTAGGAAATTAATAGCTACTAATGGTAGATTTCTCAGACAAATGTTTTGAACATTATCTACACCTGCGGCTTTAAAAGGTTTCAGTTTACAGAGAAGATTTGTTATTTCTTTCTTCTTGACTTGCTGTATTTTGACTATATGGGCACTGGATAAAAAAAATGGCCACACAGTTCCTGACTATTTTATCATTATTTGGACTTGACGGTGAGGTGTTTGGCTGAAACGTTTTTTCTAGTGTGTCAGCGAAGGCGTTAGCTTTCTCTGTATCTGAATAAACTATGCCGTTTTCCCCATGCATCGGTGGTGTTGGCTTGTAAGTTTTAGTGAAGTGTTCAGTCATTTTCCAAACTGAGTTAGCGGATATTTTGAGTTTGCTGATTTTGTCTTTCCAGATTTTCCAATTGAAGCGTTTGATTTCCGTTTTAATAATTTTGCTCAGTCGGTTTATGTGTTCCTTGTACGTATTATCTCTTGAACGCTGAAATTGTTTCCTCAAGTTATTTCTAAGAGCTATCAGTCTCTTTATATCTGTCGGTAGGGTGGGGTTATGTTTAGTATGTTTTTGTCTGGGAATGGAAGCTTGGGAAGCATTTTGAATATTCGTGGTCTATTGTCTATTGTCTATTGTAGAGTTCATAGCATACTCTCGTGGAAATGATGTTATCAATAATTGAACGAAAAAGATGCCAATCAGCCTTTTTGTAATTTAAGCGGTTGGCCTCCATCGTGTCGGCAGATTTGCTTACTGTCACGCATACCGGGAGATGATCGGAGTCGAGTTCTTCCTGCACTTCTATAGTTAAATTAAACGGAATGTTTTTATGTAAGGCATAGTCTAAAACATCCGGCCGATTTCCGTTTGACGGATAGTGTGTTGGCTTGTATTGAGAAAGTACCTATAAATTGGACGCTCTAACATAATCATACAACTTGTTTCTGTTTGGATTTGCTCGTCTACTGCAGAAGTACTTGTGTTTACTATTGAAATCACCAGCCATAGTTATTCTAGGGCCTATGTTACCTATTCATCTAATATCATTACTAGATATCCTTAGTGACGGAGAATTATATACGCAACAAATGCACACCGATATGTTATCTATGTAAATCTTAACACCTATTGCTTCTACTGTTTGAAGATTAAGTGTAGGCAGAATTGTTCATGTTTTATACTTTTGCATATTGCAAGCAGAACGCCCTGGCCATCTCCTTTGCCCATGTTATCTTTCCTGTAAATAATATAACCGTTAATTTTTGCTTCGTCGGTTGGAGTCAGCTTAGTCTCGCATATTAGTACTATGGGGATTTAATTGTCATTAAGAAAAACATCTAGCTCACGAATTTTGCCTGTTATACCATTTGCATTCCAGGAGAGTATCTGAAGGTGGTCAACACCCCTTAAATTAAGACCCATGAAGGGGTGTTAACTCTCTCAGCTTGTGTGCTCTCGTCATAGCAATTATTGGAGGTAATATGTTTAACCCAGGCAAGCATCTTAACTGTGATATCACGAACGATCTATAATACCGCTCTTTACACATGCCACTCCTACCTTTGAACCAAATTTCATGAACAAGCTAAAGATATCTCTAAAGCCAGAGGGGTATGTGGGACCGGGAGGAACTTCTTTAGGAACCAAGATTTCTTCTGTTGGGGCAGAAAGTTGGTAACAGTCTGAGTCAGTAGAAGAGTTAGAGATTCGTTTGCTCCGTCTGTTGCGGGGTGGTCTTTGAGGTTGAGGATTTTGAGGTAGGTGTTTGTTTGGAGTTTGGTATTGAGAGGTTGGAGTTAATTGGGTTTGTGGTTCTAGAGGTTGAGGAGGTTGGAGGATAGAACCAAGCTGTGTGGAGGAAGTGGGGGTAGAAAGTAAGTGTTGTGGAATAGTAGTTGAGGTAAGTGAAACATCTGTTACCTTGGGTATATCTGTTGATTGTGGTTGTTTCTTACCATATAGCTTTGGGTTGTCGTTACCACTCTCGTTAGAATACCTTTTCTAAGCTTAGCTGTTATTAGCATATTGTGGTCAAGAGCAGTACAAACATAGGAAATTTCTTCCAGTATTTCTTACAGAATATCTGGCATCAAGCTTAACCAACAGGTCTCTTTGGGTCCATGCCAGACAGCCACTAAAAAGAATTAAGTGTAGTGTTAATAAAACTTTTAACCTATAAAGAAAACACTAATTTTGAAATAGGTTCCAGACAGGGATTTAATGGGAGGTTATACGCAGGTATACGGGGTATACCCACCTCAATTTTTTAGACATCATCGTATACCCACCTAAAATTTATGAAATACGCAGGTATATGGGATAATAAATGAAAGGTTTCGTTATAATGAGAGAAGCGTATACTCACCTAAAAATTTAGCATTACCTCCCTGGTTCCAGACTTTCCGGACATGCTGTAGTGCTTCAGCATTAATTAATCCCTTTTAATTTTCGTTTTAATTAATATTGAATATGATCAATTTAATACTGATTGAACTTCAAGCTGCAAGATTGTCTCCCTACTAAACGTCCAACCTACTTTTATTGGTAACGTAAATAAGGAATTAATCACGTTTTATGCTTTTCATATTTCCTGTAAAGGTAGTGAGTGGAAAGATTTTTCAGTTCTTATTCACATCACCAATTTTCAAACATGACACACACACACTTTCTCTCTTCAAGCTTCCTGTAATGGTTGAATTAAATCGATAAAACAATCTTCTTTACCGATAATACCTTTAAAAAATGCTTTCACATAATGCTGATAAAATCTGTCACCACTAAGGAGCCAAAGCTTTTCTGTATCACCGTTCCGAACAGAAGCTGCTGTCTATCTTAATCATTTCTCCTCTCCTAGCAAGCATGGGACACCACTCACAAGCAGTCTGGTATGCATGCTGCGTCTTGGATAGGCTGTTGTTATTGTTATTACTATTGTTGTTATTACCATAATGCATTCAAGTGTAAACAATGATGACAGCAGACCAAAAAACTGAGTAACTGTAAATACGTTGTAAAGCTTGTTTCTTACAGAAACAACAGAAAGAATATGTATTACGACTGACGACATTTTCAATAAGCTTTTTAACTCACCTGCGGTTGAATTGAATACCTAGAAAGTCAAAGGCCTTTGAAGGAAAACAAGGATTAAAAAAAAAGCATACATATTTTATGGACAATAGTGGCCATATTAGGAGAAACCATGAGGTTGGTTTGTGCTTGTAAATGGAGTAATTAAAGTCAATATTATTTTGACTATGACGTTTGATGAGGACATCAGCAAAACAATTCCATGAGATACTTTTCATTCTACTGCTTCGTCACTTTCTATTAACATTCCTTTAGCTTCGTAAGAAACATTATTGAAAACTTTATACTTGTGAGCTCTCGATCATCTTCGAATACGCGTCGTCGTCTTGTATAAGTTTTCTTTTGTCCGTGGCAGAAAGAAACGGAAAGTAATAGTAATTCAAGTTACCAACTCAATATTTGTCTGGTGTAGCTAAGGAAAAGTACGAATCCTTTAATCGCAATGGTCAACGTGATCTATATTTGAATCTACACAAGCCCAGAATCCGGATTCGTAGGCCACTACCACTAGACCACAGTGGACTGAGTTGTGTATACGGTGAAATACCACCACCACCACCACGGATATCCTCAGTGAAGACAATGAGCACCAAGTACTTGCTAAATATTGGAACTTCAGCTTTCAGCCTAGCTCGTCATTAAGCTACACTGGCCGTATGGGAAGGAAAATAAAGCATATTCCCTTAGGTTAATGCAATGTACCACTCCACAATTCGTCCGTCATGACTGATCAGAAAAATAAAAACCTTGTCGAAGATAGTCTGTTATGAGGTGAACACATATCTGCTTTGTCAGTCTTTTATGTCAGTGGTTCTCATATTTTCCTACACCGCGGACCACTCCGTGAGACTGTCAGCCTACTGCGAATCACCTACCGTGGAACTTTTTCTATCCAAGTATCAAAATTTATGAATAATAACTTAGCAACTCGTTCAAATGCATTATCGTGATAAAAATTTTATATGAGTTATTTCATCGTAGAGCATAAAACAATAATTATTCTAACATGAACTATTTTCTATTTTATTTTAGAATCCAAAGTAACACGGCATATCATTAAACACAACATGAAAAAAAAAAAGAAAAAAAAATCCACTTCATCAAGATTTAGAACTTACCTACTTACTCTATGGCTTATGGAACTCGCAAGTTCATCGCTGCAGTAACAAACGTTCTCCATAGGATTCTATCCTGAGTAAGATGAAGCTAGTTTACATCACAGACACCTACTTCTCAAATATCCTAGGGATGTAATGGAGGGTATACGCAAGTATACGGCGTATACCCACATCAGTGTTTTAAGCATTACCGTATACCCACCAAAAATTCATGAAATATGGGATAGCAAGGGAAAGGATTCGTTACAACAAGCGAAGCGTATACGCACCCAAAATTTGAGCATTACATTTCTGATTCCTACTGATATTATCCTCCCAACGTCATCTCGATCTTCCCAACGGTCTCTTTCCCTCCGGCTTACCAACCATGATGGAATATAATCTTCGTTTCTCTCCCATCCTAGCTACATGGCCTGCCCAACCTTAGTCGTCGCGATTTCATTATTCTTATAACATCGGGTGAGCCGTAAAGTCCGTGCAGTTCTTCATTATGCATTCTCCTCCATTCCCAAGTTAACACTGATATAACATGAACACTTTTAAAATTGCACTCACCATAACACATTCAAATAATGATGAGCTTGCACCAAGGAACTTAATTTCTGGCCATAGAGGACACTTGCTAACTCTACAGTGCCTTCGGATCCGAATTTAAATTTTATTTATGGCCTTTAGGCATCTAAGGCTCAGGTCGGGATAGGAGAGGGGAAAGGATTTGCGAAAGTGTCGACCAGGCCCTATGTTGAAGGTGCCATCCCACCATTTGCCTGATGTAACTGAGGAGAAACCCTGGAAAAATCTCAGTCAGGATGATCGGCCGCTGAGATCGAACTCACGACCTCCCGGATGCTACGCCAACGCTCTACCACTGAGCTACGGTGACCCGGTGCCTTCGGAGCCATGGCAAAATCCCACTCTTTATGATACATCATAGTACGTCATTTGCAATATTATTTCGAAGTTTCGTACATTCTTGAGTGGGTAAACACATTTTCCTTGTTAGAATTACGAAAAAAAAATCCCCATCTGGTTTAGACGTAATTTTACTCATACAAGAATTTCAATGTTCTGCAATAAACTACTGAAAGTATCTATCTGGTGAGGATTCCGTTTCCATTAGCATATAAACAAACTCATATATATATATATATA
>JAGDQP010054107.1:0-13410 GCA_022664845.1 Lepisma saccharinum
TCATTCCCACGGGTGGTGGGTATGGGAAAAAATCTGCAACATGGAAGCACAGTGTCCTGGAGAGTGGTTACGATAAAGGGGCGTAAGTACCCAAAAACTCGAAGTTGGGGGCGCAGCCAGCTACGGGGGATGAGGACCTAAACGAGGCCGAGCGGGCGAGTATATACTGTATATTATACACGTGCAAAAAGCTGTGAAATCCGAACAAAAACACCAGAGGTGCAAAAAAGTGGAGCCAAGTTCTTTAGCCCTAAAAAGGTGTGAAATGGGAGACGGATGAGCCAAGTTCCTTGGTGACAGCATGTAACAGGAACAAAGGAATTTGGCGCGAGGTGGCAAGGTTCATGATCCTCAAGCTATAAGGGTGGTGGGGATCCTAAAACCCACTACGTCCACCGCCACCAACCCTAAGGCTGTTGCCAGCTCGCGCCAAGTTCCTTTGTTCCTGTTACATGCTGTCACCAAGGAACTTGGCTCATCCGTCTCCCATTTCACACCTTTTTAGGGCTAAAGAACTTGGCTCCACTTTTTTGCACCTCTGGTGTTTTTGTTCGGATTGTATATTCTGCTAGATTTTTCCTTCCCAAATACATCATGCGATTATTGTTTCATTCTGTTTTTCTAATAACTGATTTTCTAATCTTCAGGTCTGTTTTTCTAATACACTCTTTCAGCAGTTCAAAATGACTCAACCATCGCATTTATGTGCTAAGTACATTTATGACTGAAATCGAACTAATCCTTTTCTTAAGCTCTTAACTAAGTAATCTATAAAGAGTTAAACTCCGCACATAATCTTTGCAATTCCTATTTAAAATTTTTAAACCTTGTCTCGTGTTCTCACGAGTTGTGTAATGCAATTATAGGTTTTGCCTTACTACCAAAATACAGTTCTGTCTGTAGTAATATAACACGTATTCAGAGCTGTACTTGAGGTGAAAATTGGCCCTATACTAGACAACACTCTGGAACCTCCATTCCCTTTGATTGCACATCAAAGCGTTTCATTTATTTACTCCTTTCCACACCACTCATAAGAGAGGGTGAACTGACACGTTTCCTTAAACGTGGTATTCCAAAAAGACCTACTACACAATTCATAGACATGATCTGTCGATAAGGCGTTGATTCCATGAGAATGAGGGAAATAGTAGACAGAAACTGGCCCGATACATGGTCATTTCGTAAGCTTCCATATTATGTCTTATTACCTAGCGACACCCTGTGATCCGTGAACCCTTCTGCCTCAAGTCACTCGACCACCGAAGCCGGGGTCAGGTTAATTAGCTAACAGGTGATTTCGTTATACATCTACAAATAAATCAATTTTCTATTCACGTTAAACCAGTAGCTTCATTTACAAACGATGTTACGCAAGGCCTTAGTGCTAATTCAGTGACCGTATATCTGCTTAAGTAGCTGTCCTAAACAGTTACTGCTAACTGCAGGAAGGAATTGTCATTAGACCACATGGACTGTTTGGAAACATTATATCTTCCATCCGGTAGCTCCAGGCACTAGCGGAGTAACACATTGCTGATCTAATCACTTGGTTGTGGTACAGCCTTATAATTTTTGTTTTTATTTTTAGTTCATTTGTGGCAATAGTTATAAGTTTATGGGTAATTTTAATTACTTTATTTCTTACATTTGTTGTATGTTCCCTAAAATTTAGATTTTCATCTACTATAAGGCCTAGATATTTATAATGTTTCTCTCTTTTTATTGATTTGTTATTAATTTTAATTATGGGTCCCCTGTTAAAATGTAGTTTTCACTTAAATAACACATACTTTGTTTTTTCTGCTGAGATAGTCAATTTGTAATTGCTGCACCACGTTACCATTTCGTTGACGATTGTATTAGCTTTTTGTTCCAGATTAGTTCTACTACTACCTTTTAGTACAACCGCCACATCGTCCGCATACCCTACCACAGTTTCCACCTCTTGCAGTCTACTTGGCATCCCCAGACATGGCTGGAATGTTATGCCCCAGAATATGGGTCCCAGGATCGACCCTGAGGACACCCCTAGCGGGCGCCTTCCCCACAACGCCATCAGCCGTGTTGACTTCATTTTTTTATTTATGAAATAGTTATTAACAAGTTTCCATATGCCTGAATGTATCCTGAGAGTTTTTAGTTCTTCTAATAGAGAGAGGGAGAGAGAGTCAGTCAGTGACAATGGGGCTGTATATTAGATGGATTCGCTTTACTTTGCTGGCTTCCCAAGTTAGGGTTTTTTGGGGGCTGTGCCCCCTTTATCTTAACCAGAATCTCTGCGTGAGTGCACCGCCATGGTGTCTATTTCTACCCTCCCACATGGCGCCCCCAAAGGTGAGGTGCTGAATTTATTGTAACCTACTCTTGGTTATACTCCTTCATGCAAAATTTTGTTTTTCTAGCTTCAATGGTGGGAATTATTTTTGCGGCAATTTTGGATCCAATTTGGCGTCTTTTTTTTAACGTTTTCTTATATTATCGTGATGGTACACTTTCACATAAAATTTCATTTCTCTAGCTCAAACGGTGTATAAAATTAGTTTTGGGGCAACCATTTTGAATCCAAGAAAGTAACTTATCAAAAATGTTGTAATATTTGTTAGACTATTCGTCATAATACGCTTATGCCAAATTTCGTATCTCTAGCTAAAACGGTGTAGGAAATGGATTCGTAGGTCCGCCATTTTGGATCAAGATGACGTCTTTGGATACATTATGTAATATTTTCGTAATCTACTAGTGACAATGTACCTTCGTGCTAAATTTCATTTCAGTAGCCCCAGAGGTATTCTATATATCAATGTGTTTGGCGGCCAATTCGGATCCAAGATAGTGACTTTTTCAACATTTTTAATATATTCCTAAGCTACTAGTAATCATGTACCTTTATACCAGATTTCGTATCTCTATCTCAAACAGTCTGGAAATGAATTTTTTGGGATCCGCCATTTTGGATTCAAGATGGCGTTTTTGGCAACATTTTGAAATATCTTCGTAACCTACTAGTGATGTACCTTCGTACCAAATTTTGTTTGTATACCTCTAGCGGTTTAGGCTGTGTTATCCATAAAACAATGGATTTGGAGCCCATTTTGGATCCAAGATGGCAACCTTTACCTACTCTTGATCATACACCTTGGTACCAAATTTCGTGTTTCTAGCTCCAGTAATTTGGCCTGCTAATATTGATGATCAGAGAGTCAGTGCCCATGGGGCTATTATATTACACTCGCTGTGCTTCGCTGCGCTACCAACTATGGGTTTTTGGGAGGCTGCGTCCCCTTTTCCGTAACCAGACTCCTTAAGGTAATGCGATCCTATGGTGTGCCTCATAGGGGAGATTTGACAAATTTATTGTAACCTACTCGTAACGATACGTCTCCATACCAAATTTGGTGTTTCTTGCTTCAGTGGTTTGGAAAATTGATTATTGGGCTGCTATTTTGGATTAAAAATGGCGACATTTTAACACTTTCTTACATTGATGTGACCTACTCTTGATGGTACACCTTCATATAAAATTTCATTTCTCTAACTCTGTGTGGAAAATGGGTTTTGGCCGGCCATTTGAATGAAAGATGGCGAATTTTACAAACTGTTGTAATATTTTAATAAACTATTATTGATAATACACCTTTCTGCCAAAATTTCGTATTTCTAGCTCTAACAGTGTGAAAAACGAATTGTGGGTCCAACATTTTTGATCCAAGATGGCGTTCTGCGATACATTATGTAACATTTTCGTAATCTACTAGTTATAATGTACCCTTCCACTAAATTTCATGTCAGTAACCCCAGTCGTTTAGGCTATGTATTCTATACAATATTGGATTTGGCGGCCATTTTGGATCCAACATGGCGACTTTTTCATTACTTTTAAATATTTTCCTAAACTACTAGTGATAATACACCTTTATGCCAAATTTCCTATCTCTAGCTCGAACGGTGTGGAAAATAGACTTTTGGGGTATGCCATTTTGTATTCAAGATGGCGTCATTGGAGATATTTGGTACTATTTTCGTAACCTACTAGCGATGTTGTAAATTCGTACCAAATTTCACTTCAATAGCCCCAGCCGTTTAGGCTGTGCATTCTATAAAACAATGGTTTGGCGGCTATTTTCGATCCAAGATGGTAACATTTTTAAAATTTCGATTTTTCCTTTACTTACTCATAGTCACAAACCTTTACCAAATTTGGTGTTTCTAGCTCCAGTAGTTTGGCCTCGGAAGTCTGATGTGTGAGTGAGTGAGTGTCAGTTAGTGACCATATGATGGACTCGCTTTGCTTCGCTGGGTGCGCTTCTCCCAGACCTCATGGGAGCTGCGCTCCCAACTTGAGTGTTTTGGAAGACTGCGCCCCCTTTTTCCGTAACCAGACTCCTTAAGGTAATGCGATCCTATGGTGCTGATCTTCCCATCCAGTTGGGGGGAGCTGCGCCCCATAGGAAAGGTTTGACACATTTATTATAACCTACTCGTGATCGTAAGCCTTCATTCCAAATTTGATATTTCTAGACTCAGTGGTTTGGAAAATGCATTTTGGATTAAAGATGACGCATTTTTACATTTTCGTATACTGATGTGACTTTACCTATTCTTGATGCTACATCTTCTAAAATTTCATTTCTCTAGCTCGAACAGTACGAAAACTGGGTTGGGAGACCATTATGAATCCAAGATGGCGAATTTTCTAAAATGTTGTAAACTACTTTTTCAAATTGTAATATTTTTCTACACTAATCTTGCTAATACACCATTATACTAAATTTCGTATCTCTAGCTCAAATGGTGTGGAAAACAGATTATGGGTCCGCTATTTTGGATCCAAAATGATGTCTTTGGATACATTATGTAACATTTTTTAAATCTACTAATGATGATGTACTGTCATACCAAATTTCGTTTCACCAGCTCCAGCAGCTTAGGCTGTGTATTCTATACAACAATGGTTTGGCGGCCGTTATGGATCCAAGATGGCGACTTTTTCAACATTTTGTAATATTTTTCTAAACTTCTAGTGGTCATGTACCCTCGTACGAAATTTCGTGCCTGTGAATTTTGATGATCAGTCAGTGACCATGAGGCTATATAGTATATGGACTCGCTTTGCTTCGCTGGAGGCGCTGCCCCCTTTTTGTAACCACACTCCTTAAGGTAATGCGATCCTATGGTGCTGATCGGCCCATCCAGGAGGAGGCTGCTCCCCCGTAGGGGAGGTTTGCTCTATTTTTGTAAGCTACTCGTCATGGTAAACCTTCATACCAAATATCGTTCGTCTGGCCTTAGTGGTTAAGAAAATGAGTTTTCGGGCGGCCATTTTGGATTAAAGATGGTGACTTTTTAACGTTCTAGTATATTGTCGTGACTTACTCGTGAAGGTACACCTTCATATAAAACTTCATTTCTCTAGTTCTAATGGTGTCGAAAATGATTCTTTGAGCATCCATTTTGACTTTCCCTCTTCCAACTGTGGAGACGATTTTTTTATCAGTTAGAAGAAGGAAATAAATCCACAAATTTTTATTTTACAAGAAAAAATACAACACCTGGAAACTGTCTGACCAGTACACAAGGATCAGAAGACTTCTGAATATTAACTAAAACATAGTTTTCTTTCAATAAATAAGTAAAATGTTATGTTTTTTGTTAATTTCCCACAAAAGAGATTTTTCGATTTATTTTCTATTTTCAACTACCGACTCAAATTGGTGTTGTTCTTGCTGGCATTTTAAGATTTTATTCCATTTTTTTTAAAAAGTGTGTTTTATTCAATGAATACAGAAACAAAAAAAATATGTGAAGTGAAGCTTGACAAACATCATATGAAAAACCAAAACTGCACTTCAGAGTTTTCACCTTGTGGTGGAAAAGCGGTTGAATTCAATTTTCAATCGGTATTTCTTAAAATTCAGGAATATGATGTTATATCAATATGAAACCAGATTCTTCAGTTGACTTTTACTCAAAAATATTATACAGTATAAAAACCCTTGCGGGATAAAGAAAAGAGGACGCAATAATTGTACTCACAAAAGAAGTGATATCCATTTTACAAGTTACTATCTTTGTGTCAGTATGACGGATGTGTTTCTTGTAATACAATTAAGAGATTTAGTATCCTTCCGCCATAGTGACACAAAGAAAGTAACTCGCAAAACGGATATTACTTCTTTTGTGAGTAGAATTATTGCGTCACTCTTCTCTTTATATCCAAAGGGTTTTTATACTGATATCACTTATTTTATAAGGCTGCCTATTAAAAACAATGCATAGTCTTCACACAAAAGGACGATTTTGGCCCGTATCTCGAAAACGGTAACTCCTATCAAAAAAATAAGCTTGATTTACCCCAACTTGTTGAGGCCCGCAATTGACTCCCAAAATCCCCCGGTACCACCCATTTGGGGCTAAAGCAAAATGACAGACAAACTTTTCTATCATTTAGAAAAACTTTTCTATCATTTGGGGAAATTATGTGAGTCGGCTAAAACAAGTCGTAACTTTTGAACCCCTTCACCGATGTTTGTGTGCGATACACCGTTTGAAAGGTATTGAAGCGTAGATTAAGATTCCGCAAGTTTTGGCTGCCTATATGGTGTGAGGTCAGTGCTATAATCACAACTGTGAAATTTTGAAATCTTTTCTCACCACCCTAGGGGTCCCAGGAAGGTTGTACCTACACATTTTTATTATTATTATTATTGTGTCTTAATATGGGAAAGAGCTTTCAAATGCAAGTTTAAGCATCAAAATAGGGGTTATAGTTTGCTAGATACGAAACTTGAGTACCGCTAGCAGTGTCCTTTGGCAGCGTCACTCGAAGAACTGCCGTTCTTCATTATTATTTTCGATTTAGACATTCCTGTCAATTTTAAAACGTATATTTGTGAAATTTCGATAGAAGTCAATATTTGTACATTAAATACACATTAATTACATTGTATATTTGTCCATTGATTTTGCGTCCTTATGAATGTAGGAAAATTACAAAGTTTGCTCAAATTCACTCTTACTTTACGTTAAAACAGTTTTAGGATATGTGGCAAGAAAAATGTTTAAGTATTGCCCTTTTGATCTCCGGATTCTGTTTACCTCAATCAAAAGCACAATTGTTAGCTTTAAACTTGTAACGCTATATTGCGCTTCGAAAGACATACGTATTTTATGAAAATTTCAACTACTAAGCAAACACTGATGTAGTTTTCTGATCATTATTTCCGATTTTATTCATAATTTGCTTCACAAACTTTCATCTACGTTCTTAAACCTGTTGACGCATTCCTTTTTCTCTATAATATCGAAACAAGTATATGTATTGTAACAAAGCAAATTACAAAGGAAACTTTTGGTAATTAAAAGATTTTATTCATCAAAGTATACGCGGTTTCTACTTTAGCGATAATGCCTCTTTAAAGGGATAATGCGTACTCCCTACTTTTCTTCATACTGTTAAAAAGTTGAGAAAATGACAAGCAACAATGAAGTTCTGAAAACTGCCCCGATAATACTTATGAATGAGTATTAAATGAGCTGCTTGAGAACTTTCATAGAGAAATTTGGGATAGTTTGAAAGTCCATCAATTGCGGCAACTAAAACGAAGTTATCGAGAAGCTATTCTTTGTAGTTTATTTACTGGGCGCTACCGCACAACCAACCAATCATACTATGCTTTGTCCAAGGACTTATGGTAGACGACCTTGAAGAACTAAAAAGAACTGCGACAGGGTACCCAATGAGAAGGACAATATTTTGGGTTAATAATTCTGTGAGTGGGGATGCAGCAGATGGAGTTCAGTGCCTGGAAGCGTGAGTGCCTTGTCCCCGGATCATTATTACCAAATGTTTTCGCACATTTGCAAGAATACACTTGTAATCTTTCGTAGTTCGCTGAAATTTACGAAAATGGATGCTATAACATGGTAGTGTTTATTTCATTCTTCATCTTCATAGCTCACGAAGCTCCTACGGAGAAGACTGAAATTTTGTAAGATGAAAACTACCAAAAAAGAAGCTCTGAAGATTGCGTCTGAAGATTTCATTAGATATCACATGTACGATGCTAACCCGCCATAAGACTGTGGACAAATTATATATAATATTTGCTGATCTTCCAAAACGAGGACAGCACAAAATGCCACGCTATATTGGTCAATAGGAAAGAGATATAACTGTGCAAGGAGTAGAAAATCGTATTAAGCTTAGTTTATCAAACGAATCTTTACGATAGGTTTCTTGATTTGGACCGAGCCAATGGACAAGGGGGCTTATTACAAATGAGTGAGTAGCAGGCATGGATTTATAAATAGACCCACTGGACTCGGGCCCAGAGCGCCAAATTTTATGAGTGCAATTATTACTAACTACTACCAGGCATAGTGAGATATTAACACTGGTTGGAGTGGTAATCACGGTAATAGTGGTACCGGATACTTCGTGTTCAGAACGCTGGAGTTAATGGTAATCATGAAATGTGAGCTGATTTTTTTTTTTTTTTTTGGATGGAGGAAGATACATGGAAAAATGTTATAATGATGTATATAATGGGAGCTCCAGGCCCAGGGCGCCTTGAATCCTAAATCGAGGCTTGGTGAGTAGTGTATCTATAACATTTAATGCAGCACGGTCATAAGTTTATTTATGCCAGAAACATTTTAAATACCCATACTACAATAATGTTCAGCGCAAAGGATTTCTAAACTAACTACTATCCTTGGAAACCTAATAAACTAACTTGCAAACTGCTTCTGGGTTATTTCCTTTAGACAAAATATCCAATAAATCAGCAGAGGAAACGAAGTAGAACCTTGGGAATGCCAATCTCTTTGTTTCTAAATAGTCTGCTAGAGCCTTTTCACAAAGGGTTAGTTGGGCTTGTAAGAATTCTAACTTCTCAACCAGACCTGGCTTATTCGTTGTTTGAATGACATTTGTAGTTTTAGTCATATCGTCTATGAGTGCCTGAAATAAAAATCACAGTTTAACTTTAATCAGATATTAAAATAATTTACACAAAGTATCTAACATCGCAAGTCTGATCGAATCCTATTTAATACAATGTCTCTTGAAAAATTAACATCTTTACAATCCAATTAAACACAAAAGTGTCATTGATAACTTTTATCGCAAGTAAAGTTAAGTGAATCTGATCATTTAAATGTGTGCTAATTTTGTTTTATCTATCTTGAAGTTGATAGTAGAAAGATCAATAAAGTAAGACGACCTAAGCCTAAAGGCGCCTAAATGCCGTAGACAACTCAATTCAGGACAATCAATTGGTTACGTCTATTTATTCAGAAATGATAGAGAATATTTTACAATGTTGAACGGAATAAAGTGTTATATTTTTAGGATCAAAAATATGACATGTTGAAGGAAATAATTTACACAATTATCAAAGATCTGTAAAAGAGTAATTGAAATGGGAGTTAAATAGGAATGGCTGAAAAGTAAAAATAAGAAAATCTGTAAAACTTTACCTTAATCATATATTTTATTTTGCACTGCATATTTCAATAAGCAAAGCAACGATTAAAAACTGTTTATTTTAGAAGTAAAAACAGTAAGTAGAGCTCAATTAGTTCAATCAAGTATATTCAACATTGAGTTTAATTAATAGTCTTAAAAATTTGCTTGAGTTAGATTCAAAATTTCCAATAAAAACTAAATTCAGATTTATTGTAGTGCAAATAATCGACGTATGAACACGTAATGTATATTATATTTCAAATCTTACAAAAGTTCATTATACACACATGAACAGCGCAATCAACACAAAAATACTTGTATATTTACTCTTTGGCCATATTTCCTGCGGAAGACAAAGATATGTTGTCGAATTATTCGCATTGATTTCGAAGATTCAGCTACATTTGGATGCAGAAAATTATGTAAGTTTACATTTAATTTTTCTTCGATAATCATTTAGGGTGATATTAAATCAACGTAAATACTGATGCTATTTACGTCCCTTATCGGTATACTGACAGTTCTATTTATCATGTAATATGTGTACCATATATTCAGTATAAAGTCAGTAACACATCGAATATTTCATGAGACTTGTAATACTTTTTATTCATTTTGTTCACGAATGTCTTTTCTCCGTTTAGCTCCTTTTTATATGACACTTTTCAATTACAAATTCATTAGTTTTCTTACTGTAACTGTGTATTTTTGTCAAACAGTTACGTTACCGCCCATACAATTAATTTTATCTGATCTTATCTTTGTCAAACACTTAATTAAGTTACAAATTAATTTCCTTAATTAATTACTGTTTCCTTTATTTTGAAATTTACTCCTTTCCTTTTTGAATTGGACAAAAATTGTCTTGTACTTTAATCTTACATTTTTTACTATATTATTAACATGAAGTTTTATGAAGAGCAATAAGGAAACTAAAAGAATTTACCTAAAGTAATAATATGCTGCTTATAATTTCTAACTACACGATAGTAAGGAAAATATAATAAGCTAGTCAACAATGAGAAAACTATCCTACCTTAAATTGTGAATCAATGGTCTCAAATCGTTTTGTGTCTTCAGGCAACTGCCTTCTAATATCTTCAGAACCAATGAAAATGGATTCTAAGTGGGTCCAAGTTCTTTGAACCTCAAAAAACACACTGATCACTTGATCTGCGTATGAAAGCTTCTGTTGCCAAGCAGACACTTCTGTGAGGAAGAATGCAATATACTTGGACGTCATCATGTTCTGGAGGTTATTCTGCGGTAACAAAACAGAGAATATGAGTAAATATTTTTAATCCACTATTCCAATTATATTAAGCAATACTGTTTTTCATAAACAACGTAAGCACAGAAGACAATAAATTTGACTTTTGCTGTAGAACAGGTACTTGTTTCGTATTGACATTCAGATGGCGCCCTGCGTAAAACTGATACGCGTGTCCGCAGGTAGGTGACCAACACTAGTTGCAGACGTGGTTCGTACTGTGTGTGTGTTCTGTATCTACAGTATGGATCGGAAAAAAGAATGGAACCACTAAAAATATAACCAAAGCGTGCCAAAAAGTATCCTTCAACTTTACAGTATATCTTTCTTTAAATACATCTGCTGGGAGTCACATCAGATTTTGTTTCATATCCAAGCGTGTTGGTAGCAAAGCAATCAGTAGTTTGCCTCCGAATTACTTCGATTGAACGTTGCTGAAATAAATTGTGGAAATAAGATTAGTGTCTAAATTAAGAAAAGCATTAAAGTGTGATTGTTGTTGTTCTTTTTTCACAGCGGAGCCAAGGCTGGTCAAGGCTATCGCTTGACTGATGAATTGATATAAAATTGTCGTACAAATATTTATATAAAGAAAATACCGAAAATAAAAAAAATAATTATACCTAAAATACGTCCATAAACACATACCGCATTACACTTTTTGTAACACATGTAAACTACACGTATATATGGACACAAAACGCAGCATTGTAATAGATAAATATTCAAATGAGTTAAATATAAATTCTGTGGCATCGTGCTTGGAACTCATAACCCCCATTGAACTTGTTCTCAGAATTTTTTATGAATGGCCATAGGAGCCCTGTATGCTCTGTTTTGTCCTCTCTATTTCTCTGACGTTATTGCTTACACAAGTACATAATTTGAAGGATGAAGTATGACATGTTTAAGATTACATTCAAATTTGAGGGTTATAGGTTTTATGCACGGCGCCACAGCATTGATGATGCACACACAATAGTGGAAAATTTATCAATTATTAATATTCACATAGAAATAACGTTATTCACTATCACGGTGAATGTTGTTCATGTTTTCAATTATGTACGGCAATGCATTCCGGAAGAGTTTACTCCAATTTCAGACCGCGCAAAAAGCGTTAGCTGATTTTTTTTTCTGGCTATTTGTACGTAATTTTATATGAATAAAAATATGTCTAGAAATATTTAGTAGCATGGACTAAACGTCAACATACACTGTTTTGATAATACCTACTTATTATTTTTAGAAAAAATATTCTCAGAAATTAATGAGATTATTATTCTCAGAAAATGATTGTGCAAATAAAATATTGGTTTCACTGTATCAGATTGCCACTTTTCGTGTTTCGACACGTTCTCAAGGTCCTGCAAGACGACGATAAACGGTCGAATGGGTGACATGGAATTCGCTAGCCAGTTCTTCAACAGTTTGCATTGGATTTGCCTCTATCGCTGCTGGCAGAAAATTCTTGTCCAGCTGCACACGACTCAATTCTCGTGGCGTATCGATGAGGCAGTTGTCTCCTTCGCACATCCACAGCACCCTGACCATATACGGCATTTGTAAAATGATAACTCTTATCCCTTATGCGTATGTAAAAAAATATTCATGTTATATTTATAACATACCAAAATATCCACCCTATGGTGCGGGGTGAATACAGTACGATGGCATGACTAACAATTTTACTACTAGTATAGATATTACTACTGCAACTAGGTTGCCAACGGTAGGTTTTGACCGGGAGAGTCAGCTTTTTAGGACTATTGGCTGGTGTCTGGTTACACGTTCAAACCGGGCATCTAATGTCCGGTTTTCAACGATATTTCCTAAAAAAGGGCATTCAGGTCAAAAATTAAATGTAAAGTTTTACTCTTTGAGTGAGGACTCTCAATTTTAGAGATAGAAAGTCCCGAAAGCATGAAATGTAGCTTAATTGCGAGATTGGTGATACCACTGATGTCAGTTCGGAATAATATATTAACTTACTTCTAAATATATTGAAGTAACTTTTGCTGCAATAGAAAATTTTGTACGAGTAGATTACATTTCTAACTATTTTCGACCGAAAATATCTACATGCACTTTCCCCTATCACTAAATACTTTTGTTTCTCACTTTAATAACTAACAAGGCACATCGGCAAAAAGGCGCACACCGATTTCTACGAAACTTGGCAGGTTGAAACTACACGTAAAATAAAGGAATAAGTGTTTTCTTATCTGTGGAGAAACTGTTTGAGAGAACGAAATCCCCCTAAAATATATTCCAGACGACGGCTAAAAGTATCACAAAGGCCTGAAAGATTTAGATTAAACTTCGCACATACATAGTAGACATAAAATAAGCGATGACATTGTTCTTTTCTTTTCTGCGGACAATTGTTTGAGGGAACCAAAGACCCCTCCAAGCATGGTGTCACATAAAAGCACAATTTTGCGTGTACAGAGATCAGAACTAAATTAGTGCAAGCACGATTGTAACAAAATTTCGCACATATATAGTACATATAAAATTAAGAAATGTTTTTCTTCTACATGAGAATGGTTTGAAGAGGTCTTTGTATTCAAACATGTCTCGTAAAAGTATGCAGACTCTCTGCTGCACATCTATGTTTTGAATTATTATGCTTGACATTGAAATAAAAAAGTAAAAGACATGCATG
>JAGDQP010054108.1:0-13410 GCA_022664845.1 Lepisma saccharinum
CCAAACCAAATCTGCCGATATGTTTAATAGTAATCAGGTACAGGAGCGCAAGCAATCTTGACAAAGTCTTCATATCTCACCATGCCATTTGAAGACACGTTTGCCTCTCGGAATATTTGGTCAACTGTAATAATAATAATAAATAAATAAAAAAAAAAAACATACAGTAACACACAAACGCATTATATATCTTTTATTAAGGTTAACCTTCAGCTGCGCATCTGTTCTGTAATATTTCCAGCAAATTTAAGATGCTGTATTTCATAAAGGAATTGGAATAACAGAACGAAACTTTCCGAGTTTTTAGAACATGAACAAAGAAACTTCAATGCCAAATTTGGTTCCTATATTTCCTCCCCCTTTTGACTTACAAGCTCCCGAATTCGAAAATTTTGACTGTTAAAATCAAATTGAAGTCCACATATAAAGAAAAGGAAATGAAGTATAAAGCTATTTTTTTTTTATTACAGTGACAATATTACATAATAATAAAAAAAAAAAAAAAAAAAAAAAAAAAAAAAAAAAAAAATTTTAAGTTCTTAAAAAAATATGAAAATTAAAATTTTACCTATATTTTGCAAGTATTTAAACCACGCTGTTCGAAGATCTCTTTATGCTAGTTAATGTTTTGATTCGCTGCATTGAATAATTCATTTTTAATACCCTGTATATCCTCAACTATGAGCAATAAAAAAATTAAAACAGTATTTTCAACTTCCCTTGTCTATAACATTCAATGTACTAAATATGAAAAAAATAAAAATAAAATACTAGTCGACCGACCACCATTTGAGGAAATTCTGTAGAATGACCCTTAACAAATACAAAACACCAGTTCTATCATCTACTTCCCATATTATTTATTGTTAGGTAGTAGATTACCACATATGAAATGTTGGTACTTGCTCTCTTTTGTTCTTCAGTTTGTTTTTCATTTTATTATTAAGCTAGTTTTCTGGACGGATAGTATGAGTATTGGTATCAGAAGAACATTCGTTTCGCATCACTTCAAAAATTAGTCTCGCAAAGGATATAATTACTAAACAAACGTGAAAAGAAGGGGCGGATCACTGACTTCCCAGAATCATTAAATATTTCAGCAGACACATTCTTCAGCAAGCGGAACCTCTCATTATTTTGCGGTTGTAATATTTCATAAGTACACAATACATTGCACAAAATAATGTAAATAAGTAAAGAACTACAAACTGACATTGAGCTTGCATATACATTTTCTGTTATGTAGCCATATACTTAACCAGCCAAACGGCTCAGGAACTTCCAACACAAGCTATACTTATCCCGAGATATTCAGAAATTCCATAACATGTCCCTTGGACGTCCTACTGGGATATTCCAAAATTATCCTACTGGGACCTCCATGAGATGTCTCACGAAAGTTCCATGCGCTGATGAGCAAGAATGATTTATTTTCCTGCTCAACGACAGTCAGTGGTCACTTGAGGAAGTTTCACTGACAGTAAGACAGCGTTCACAACTGATATATTGTCCAGCCATTGGTGTTTCTACACAGAGCCCCAGGCTGTCTCCCTTGCAACATTCCTATTTCTTCCCCTATCTTGGCCTGAGTCAAAAAATGCGTAAAGCCATTTCCAAGCTAATTAAATTTTGTACTAAACAATGTAACGCGGCCCAATAGTCGATTGGTTTGCGAACGCAGTTTACGCTGCACAACTGTTTTCGTGTTTTGACGGTATGAGTGTGTTATGGAAATAACAAATACGGAAAGATTCAAGCTAAGCTTGTAATTATTTAAGTATTTTAGAGATAATCATATGTAGATTTGCTTGTGTTGTACACAAAATTTAAGAATTACTTACGAAAACATGTATTCTTTAGTTACACGTAGATAAGCGGGAAGGTGTGGATGGTAGTAACCAGCATTCCCATCTATTTGGTTTTGTGGTGGTAAATCAAGAAGAATGTTCAATGTATATCACGAAACTTAAGTTGCTAATTACGCATATCAACTGAGGGAAAGAAAGTTACGTAACTGAAAACAAAAGTAAAGGTATCCCCTGTGCGCAGCGCTCTATGACACGAAGTGAGTATCAAGGAGACACTAGTACTTAATATGATATGAGGTTGAGTGCACCTTAGAACGCCACACACAGGAGAACTGAAGAAGTCTCCAGCGTCCTGGCCTGGATTTGAACGCGCGCCGCTCGATTCGTAGTCTAACGCCTGATCCAAGATGACTCCAAGTTACGTATCTGTAGTAAGTGGATTTCTAGAATTACTACAGAATATACATTTGGCTTGACCTCTATGGTGTGTATGGTAGTGATCAGCTGCTCGCAATCGAATAAAATTGTGTTCTCATTTTTTGCTTGTTTATTACCCTGAGCATATTTATACATATTAATGACAAAAATGTATATCAACTAGTTATATTAAAATATGCTGTTGGTGTTATGTATACGACGGAACAATGTTTATACTAACCGGAAGATATTAAATTGTTATTTTATTCTAAAGATATTATGGAAGATCCGATAAATTGTTCCAATATGGATCATTAGGCAGTGTCACAGGTGTGTGGGGGCAGTAACATACTGGAGAAGTAGAAAAATGGTCCACCCCATGTATTACTGACGTTAGGTTAGTATTAGTTAGAAATAGTAGACGAACCAACTACTCATGTAACAAATACTAACGGATGGATGGTCCAGCCATCTGCGTCTTTGTATATAACCCGTTTCCCATCAGTACATGAGCACGCGCAGAACGTCGTCTATTATTTTTGATGTAGACGTCCGCCATTTTGTTTTTCTATCTCCTCCGATTTTCCACGTGTGTTCAGTTTTTTTCTTCTCTACAACTGAGGATGGCTGATGCTAAAAAATTTTAAGTGACTTTATAGTGTATACTGTTAAGTGTGTAATTGTGCACGTGATCTTCGTCAACATACTACGTTAAGTACAATTCCTTTCCTCTCTTCAAATTTCAACTATTATATTGCCTATCTGTATTCATCTATATGTACTTTATATATAGTCAGCGAAATGGAGTATCCTTAACACAAGTCCCGCTCCTGTCCATTTTCTCTCCTACCATGTGAAAACATTTTGAGAAACGTAACCGCTTTCTTTTGTTTTTGTGAAGTTCCTGTACACCTATCTTGGTATTCTAACATGTACGTACCTTTTTTTCTTCCGTTTTTACTATTATATATAAGGTAAATTTATGATATAAAGTAAGGAAAATACTTACAGCGTATTTATTCCGTAGAAAAATAAACACAGTTGCCAGTTTCTCACACGTCATTCAGCAGTCAACTGTTCTCCAGACGATGCGCCGTCCACTATTATCGTCCTAGTCTTTTGTTCTATCCACATGTGTGCGTGCGTCTCTCTTTCTCTACAGAAAGTCTACGGTATTAACACCGAAATATATATATATATATATATATATAAAAACTATGTGAAAATTGTGTTGTGTACGTGTGTGTTTATTTTTCTACAGAACAAATACGCTGTAAGTATCTTCCTTACTTTTTATCATAAATTTACCTTAAACTGCCCTTCCTCTGTAGTAGTGATATATATACAGTGCATCCCTTTTATAACGAATTTACGGCAAAACTGACTTCTGAAATGTGTTTCCCGTAAAGTTCTAGCCCAGAATGACATATTACACGACCCGTTTCCCATTTAAGAAAACCAATCGAGATTCAATATGGCGGCCGTGAAGAACACACCCTCCAACCAGTACCCATAACTGTGTTTGCTTTCCATTTCTTTCAGCATTTTACAACTATACGGTATCTCCACACTTTTGCTCCGCTCTTCAGAAACAAGAATGTGACTATTATATCAACGACATCTCCCAAAGTAATTGCGTTCGAGTGGCCAAAATTTGCATGAGAACATACTTTGACATTCTAACCATGATGGAAGAAACAAATTTAGATTTTTTTTTCTGTCCATCAGTATGTTTACTTGTAAGCTGAAGGTGCCATTAGAGCATTTGACTGTTATAACTGAGTGAAAACAAACGTTAAAACATCACTAAAGGTGGTCAATAGCGGTTTTCGAACCCAAGACCTTCGGAATGATCACTCAGTGGAATTCCATAAAACAATCAGATAATCGAAGAACAGCGTTAAACATATAACAGTGTTTCCTACTTATATTCGAAACATAAGCAATAATTATTTAAATTATTTTGAGTTGTGTTATACGTATGTCTATTACTGGAACATCCAGGTTTTTCCGTGTCTATCACTGGTACAAAAAACATGATTTCCTCTCAAATAGTGTATGTTGTTGAAAGTAATGGGTAGAAATCACTAGTAGAAAGCAGAACGTGTAACATTTTCATTTGTTCAATACATTTAACTGTATTTGAGTTGAAAATTATAACGGTGAAAAGTGTCTCTTACTGGTGCGTTTCCCTTAATGAATATGAACAAACCCTAATTTTACCTCATCTCTAAAGTGATTTGAGTAATTTTTCCTTTGTTCTTCAAGTTCTACGCATTAGGGCCATTCCGTGTCAAAACGACCAAGAACGAAAAAATGGGTTGCCACTACTTGTTTTCATTTTGATTAAACTTGGCAGTGTCATTAGGTCTAATGAATCTAATAAGATTCTCCAAATATTACATTTTTAAATTGCATAGTTTCGGTTTTACAGGGGGTCAAAATTTAGGGGTTAGCTGCCATCTTGGATGATTTTCTACCGAAAATAATATCTCCGTAAATATTATAGATACGATGTTGAACCAGGTGTCAAATTAAAGCTGTTGTAATGGCCTTTCTAAATATGTACCTAGTTTTAGCCTCATTCGCACATAATTGTGCAAAAAATGCAAAACTGTGCAAAATGTATGCAAACTTTTCTGATAACTGACCACAATTCCTAATTTGGGGAAGTAGCCAGCAAAATAAAATATATTCCTACTTGATAACGTTGTTGCCTATAAAAATAAAAAGTTGTGTATTTGCTTCTAAGGTAGTGTAAACACTTGTCAAAAAATGCATTTGTAATTGGGGTCAATCCATTTGAAATCGTCCATCTTGGTATCTTTTGGTATCTTGGAGATATTAACTATTTTTGGTCACTGACACCTGGTTCAACCTCGTATCTATAATATTTACGGAGCTATTATTTTCGGTAGCAAATCATCCAAGATGGCAGCTAACCCCTAAATTTTGGCCCTCTATAAAACCGAAACTTTGCAATTTAAAAATTTAATACTTAGGGAACCTTAGTTTCTCAATGGACACTGCGAAGTTTCACCAAAATCGAAGTAGTGACACCCGCCTTTGGTCGTTTTGACATGAAATGACCAATTACGTCTGCATGAAATCGAAGTTTTAGAGAATTTCTTGGCAACTGCAACACTGTGTGCACCAAAGAACACCATATGATATACAATAGATGCATACACATCATAATATTAAATAATAATACTAAAAAAAAAAAACTTATTAAAGACATACTTTTCTTAAACCATTTGTTTTAAAAAGTAAAAAATGATTTTGTTTATGCATGGCTAAAAAGGACAGCATAGGATGCGCTCTCATATAGTCTTTTTTTTTTAGTCATTCATAAACAAAAATATTTTTTAATTTTTTAGTACGAATGGTTTAAAGAAAAGTATGTCTTTAAAAAGTTTTTTTTTGGAGTTATTTCGGTAGTCGTGTGAGCCAAATTTTAAAGTGTTCTGCAACCAATCACACGACAGATCGTTGCAGGCTAGTATTTATTTTAGGATAAAGAAGTCCGTATTAAAAAGAAAAATTAAAATACGCTTTTAAAATATATAGAAATATATGAAAGTAACAATAGAATATTAAATTGTCATTTGACTTACGTCGCTATACAAATTTTCATCATTGTATAACGTCGAAAATGAGTTAAATTAACGTTGCAAGATTTGAGGACACCACGAACCATTGTGAACTAAAGAAAAGAATGTACAAATAAGGAGTGAGCGATAATGTAAATGTTAACGTTTATAACACAGATAAGTAGCACGGTGACTAGTATTGATCGTTAGTTAGCAACACTTAATTTACAGGATAAAGATAGTTATCTATGAATCACACTTACTAGTTTGTTCAATCAGCCGGTGCATGTCAGTGCTGTTTTGTCAGAGTTTTTTCATGACAGGATCATTGGCAAGTGTTTGTGACCCACTCCTTTTCCTGAATTATTCCTGCCTGATTACTTCTTCTGGGGTTACTTTGATAGTGTATACCACAATTCCCAAACATTACAAGCTCTATAGCAAAACATTTAGCACGCTATTAAAGAACTCTGCAAACAAGTTCGGAACAAAGTGTTTCACAACTTGCAACATCACATTACAGCATGCTTCATGAGGAAGGAAAAAATTCAGCATCTGTTGTAACTGTGGTGCGGTGCAGTGTTGCCAGCTAGGTACGTGTTTCACTATGTTTTAGTACTTTCTACACAATACAACTATTTTCGTTATGTTGTACAGGCATCATACATCAGACATCATGTGATGCTGTTTAGTGCTCTTAGTGGTGCCAGCTGCTAAGAAATTCTCTGAAAGTCAGCTTTCGTGCTGACAATAAAAGTAGATTTATTGTCATCTCACATATTACGAATATCATACATCAGCCTAGTTCGATACACGTGCAAAAATTAAAAACAAAGAAAAAAGTACTCAAATCATTGCATTTTAGAAATGTTGCGAGGCAAAATGAGAGTTTATGTGAAGACGATAACAATTAAATTTAAAGAAAAATACACTACAAGGTATTTGATCAGTGCCAATAATACATAGGACAAAAGATTTACCCCTGAAAAGAACCGAAATGAAAACGAAACGAGTTTCAGAAAAATAATGCTAAGGCATGTGTAGAAAGACTTCATCTGATCAGTAATTAAGCAAGTGGTTTACCGATGTCGCAACCAGAAGTGTATTTTGAAGGTATAAAATAACACTGCATGGAGCAGGTAATCTAATACGTAATAAGGAATTCCTTTACAAAGGATTGTTTGAAGTTAGGGTTCATAACATTAACTACTAAATTCCTGAAGTTATTTTCAAAGAAAGAGTCTAAGGGAATTAAACTTCGCACATATAAAAGTCCATTGCGTACTGTCCACATCGTGTCTACATAGAAGCTGCAAGCCCATGAAGACGTTTGTTCATACTTACTGCCACTAATTCAACACACGTGACCATAGCGTCGCCATGGCTTGCTAATTAACATCTGCATTAGCGAATCGAACCGAAAAATGTATCCAAGAGAGCTAATGCAAAAATTACCGAACGTATCAAAAACAAGAAACGTACCTTCTTTTGTACTCAACTTTTCTCCCCAGCGGAGCAACATATGTCGCAGCTGACGAGCAGGAATTGCACCCCGACCTCCAAAATCAGCAGCTCGAAAAGCTTCTACTACTTCTCGTGGGAGGTCCTCAACACGGCTGTGTGCATGCATAACGTCCAGAAAATCAGCAAAGGACATCTTTCCACCTGTAAAAAAATAAGTATATTCTCATACATATGTAACAATTATAACAGATTTACACTTTCAAGATTACAAATGTTCTCTCTATCTTGCTATCCCGAAAGTAAGTAATTCTGTCCTACACGAGTACATTTATCTCAACGAAAAATTAGAACTTGAAACTCCAAGCTTCAATGGAAATCTAGCAGTTGAATCCAAAACAGAAAGTTAACCTGATTTCCCATTTTAGATTTCTTGATGTTAAAATATACAGTGGATAACAAAAATGAACTATTCCATTAATCATTCGAGGCGTAACAAAAATTGTAAGACAAGAAGTGGATAGTCTCATGCTAACACGGACTGTCAATTTTTTTAAAATGTCGGGCAATTTTCTTAAGAAGTTGTATTTATATAATTTGAAAGTTCACAAAGTCAGTAGATTTTACAAGTATCAGAACAAAAGACCTCACCTACATTACAAACTGGCCTCGTTTTGTTAGTTTAAATGTTTAATAACTGGGGCTAAATTTGAGTTTACAGAAAATTGTTCTTTAGAAAGTCCGTTTTGGCACAGTGAGTCGCCGTGGCTCAGGCAGTGAGTCATGAATCGGGCGGTCCGGGTTCAAATCCTGGCCAGAAGACTAGACACTTTTCTTGCAGTGTTTTCATGCCTGGCGCTCTGATGTTCACTCAGCCTCCTAGCAAACTGAGTACTAATGTGTCCTTGGTTTCCTGGACATCTTGTGAGGTACAGGCGGTCGAGCGTGGAACTAACCACCCCACCTCCACATCCCCCATATTCCGTTCACGGCGGCGCGCATCGTACAGAGAACAGTGTTACCGTTTTGGCACAGCGAAATCCTGTCTTGATGAATGATTTAGAATTCATTATAATTGGAGATCGTTTGCTAAGCAAACCTTCACTGTTACATATTTTATAAAAAGTGCTTGCTTAAAGTGTATTTTAGAGTCTGTTCACAGCAAATTAATTTTTGCTACGTAGTATTATATTAACCTTTTAACGCCGAGCAGGGATTTCGAGATAATTGTCCACCTCGACACTGATCGCTCTAATGCTTGTTTCAACTTATCTTTTTTGCTGGAAGAAAAAGCATACGCAGAAACTACTTACAAGAACACACACACGTGCACACGATTCCCTGCAAAGGGTAAAATGTATCTTGGAGAGCTGTCCCCGACCCACCACAAGCTAACATCCGAAAAGTAATGCTTACGTTTGTGAATCTTCGGCAATATTCGGGAGCTCCTCATCTGCTGTTTGATCCCAACAGCTAATTGCCAAAGAAGTACTGCGCGAGGAGGTTTTCTGCCCTTCAACCGATTTTAATGAAATTTTACACGTAATAACTAGACCATATGAGAGTTCCAATAATCCAAATCCTATATCCATACCACTTCCGATTATCATGGAAAGCGCGTCCAAAAATTACCACTTCCAGATTCTAATTTTTATAGTGTTGTTCAAAATAAATTCTCATATCTCCAGAATGGCTTAAGCTATTAAACCCAAATTTCGTTTAAAAAGTACTAATATAATGAGCATGTTACAGTGTAAACCAAAAGACTATATCTTTAATCGTTTTGGAGATACAAATTAATTTTCTTATGTAAATGTTCAATTTTACTTATAAAAAATGCACCTTTCCCAGGAAACTTTGTGTTGTTTAACCATCAGCCCCCACTACTTACAAAACGATACTTTGCTCAAATACTCTCCATGTAATGTAGAACATATTCAAAAACCATTTTGTAACTGATGGGAGATGATTGTTAGAAGAAACATTTTATACTCTAAAGTTGAGTACCTCACGTGGAAGTATATGTTTGAAATTCAGCTAAATAAACCACCATATGTCTGAAAGCTCTCATGATATCAAAACCACATTTTGTGTGACAAGTACGGATATTGTGGAGATATCACAATTAAAAATTTCTAGTGGAGAAAACTAATGGTATACAAGAAAATGTTAATAATGAACGGTGGGATAGACAGAAAAACACAAAATGTAGTTGTCACACAAAATGTGGTTTGGATACCACAAGAACTTTCAGAGATAAAATGGTTTATGTAGCTGAATTTCAAACATATGCTTCCACGTGAGGTACTCAACTTTAGAGTATAAAACGTTTCTTCTAACCTTCAGCCCCCATCAGTTACAAAATGATTTTTTGAATATGTTCTTCTACATTACATGGAGAGTATTTGAGTGAAGTGTCGTTTTGTAACTAGTGGGGGATGATGGTTAAAAACAAAGGATCCTAGAAAAGGTGCATTTTTATAAGTAAAATTGAACGTTTACTTAAGAAAATATGTATCTCCAAAACGGTTCAAGATATAGTGGTTTGGTTTACACTGCAACATTTTCATTATATTAGTACTTTCCAAACGAAATTTGGATTTAATAGCTTAAGCAATTCTGGAGATATCTCCATTTATTTTGAATAGTACTATACAAATTAGAATCCGCAAGTACCCATCATTAGAGTATAAAATTTTCTTTTAACCATCAGCCCATCAGTTACAACATGATTTTTGAATATGATGTTCTACATTACATGAAGATTATTTGAGCGAAGTATCGTTTTGTAAGTAGTGGGGGCTGATGGTTAAACAACACAAAGTTTCCTGGGAAAGGTGCATTTTTTTATAAGTAAAATTGAACGTTTACATAAGAAAATTAATTTGTATCTCCAAAACGGTTAAAGATATAGTCTTTTGGTTTACACTGTAACATGCTCATTATATTAGTACTTTTTAAACGAAATTTGGGTTTGATAGCTTAAGCCATTCTGCAGACATGAGAATTTATTTTGGACAACACTATAAAAATTAGAATCTGAAAGTGGTCATTTTTGGACGCGCTTTTCATGAGAACCGAAAGTTGTATGGACATAGGATTTGGATTATTGGAGCCCTCATATGGTCTAGATATTACGTGCAAAATTTCATTAAAAACGGTCCTTATGCGCAGTACTCCTTGGTTCGGATACGACAAACGGCCAACGGGATGGGAGCAGTTTTAAATATTAAATTTGTTAGCAACACTGGCCAGGTACCTAATGCGCATTATACAAAATGTGGTGTAAATCAATGAACTCATGTTAAAGACTTTTGTATAAATCGAATTTTAAAATAGGTTTGAAAAGTCTGATATCTGAGGTACTTGGGGCCGTGTACACGCACATTCTTTTTCTATTGTGTTCGATAATAATTACGCCAAGTATGATGCTGACAGATCTAAAGGTTTGGAATCAATCTGAAAAACTCACCGCAGTAACGAATATTCCCATTAGAATCCATTCTGGGCAAGATAAAGCGACTTTTCATCACCAACACCTACCTCTAGATTATCTCTTCTAATATTGTTATCCAACGACGTCTCGGTCTTTCCAACGGCCTCTTTCCCTCCGACTTACCAACCACGATAGATTACAATGTTTGATTCCCCCCACCCTATCCCAATTGTATAGCCGTCGTGATTTCATTATTCTTATAATATCAGGTGAATCATACAGTTTGTGGTTTTCTCGCTAAATAAAATTGAACGTTTGTTCATATGCTACTTATACAAACCTCTACATGCTGTGATGTGTAGAAAGTTTTCTACCGTGTCTTCAAGAGATTCATCGACCGCTTAAACCTTTGTAACTCTGGAAGAACCTTTGTATTACTTGGAATTATGATTGCTTAGTCAGGATTGGTTGGTTTTGAATGTCTCTCTTGTAAGCTTCTGATTGGTTGTTTCAATTTGAACCACGTTGGTTACCTGTCATGACTGGTCGAGCCGCCAGTTCTTAGCATGGAATGGGTCAGTGCGGACGTAAGTCCGTAATTTTCTATATTAGATACATCGATATTAGTATTACTGCATTTAACGACTGTAGTAATTTACTTGAGTTCCTTATTTCATTTTATAGTTCAATTAAACTCACTAGCTAACAGATTCAGGGAGTTGAATAGCAGTGAAGTAATTAATTGTGTAAATGCAATGAATATTCTACATTATGCGATATTGCTTGAGAGAACAGAAGATTCCGAGTAAAGTAAAATGGCAGCATTTGATTTTAGAATTGAAGTTTATCAGTAATCTGATACATAAAGTATTTTTTCGGATATGAGTATTTTTCACATATGATAGCATTGAAGATATGTTTTTGAAACAAGGATTCCATTTTTCATTTTATTAACACGACTTTCTGTTTTAGAAGTGCTCGTAAAGAGGAGTCAACTCTAGCATTCTCTATTAGTCGTATTGTTCCATATGTAGAATTAGTTTTATGGGATGTCCTGTAGGGTAGAAGTGGAAGAAAACTTTTAAGATTACTAGTCTCTACTACCGCGTGATTTTTCAGTTAGTATATTGCACAAGTTTTACCATCAGTAAGAAATCCTGAAGCGGAATCATGCTTGAGGTATTTACTAAGTTTTTCAGTGTGTTTTGAAACCTTAGAAGACAAAGGGATAAGAAATATTTTAAGATTTTTTTTTTGTATTTGCATATTTGTAGTAACTGCATTCTTAAAATAAGAATAGAAAATTTTCTAGAAGTATTTTCAGTTACCAATTTGCAATTAAATGTAATTGCAGTTATTCAGATCTTAAAGAGAAACCCCCTTTAAGCAATCATAGTCCAGTTCAAATTGATTTGTTATATTCATTTTTTTTTCTAAAGTATTTCGATGTTTGCATCTAAACGATCAAAGAATTTGTTGTTGCATTCAAATCACAGTTTCTGTTACAATAAAAGAAATAGTGAAAAAGTATTTAAAACCTTTTCCATTTCGAAGTTATCTCTTAAGGTTTTAGAGAAAAAGAGTATTTTGTGGTTTATAAGCCGCAAAACGAAAATGGTTGGAAACCTCGGTTTCTTGCTCGCAACATGAAAACTGAGTTCTATGTGTTCTCAGTTATTTCCTTCGACCAAGATTCTAAAGAAAGGAAGGAATTATTGTTTTTCTAAACTTACGAATTCAATTCTAAACCAAGTTACCAGGGGTGGATTTCGGGCCTGGCCCGGTCAGGCTAAATGATATCAAAGGCCTGGCCGGGCCAGGCTAAATCGTGCTGTAGTCCGTTATACTTTCAGTTTGGGCTCTGGATTATTTAGTAAACAAAAATTACTTTACAGAATCGGTCAGACTAAAATTTAAATACTATATTAACTGAATGCAAATAACTCTCAGAAGCATTGTCATGTCAGCTAGCTTTGTGTTTGCTCAGGGTTTCTTTCAGAAACCCTTCTCCTCTCCGTGAAACGGTTGTATGGCTCTGAAGGTACTTTTGAAGACTTCAGAAAATTTGAAACTAGGGGCGGATTGGCCCGACCGGGAAAACGGAAATTCCCAGGTGTTTCCCCTCCCGCCGGCCCTTTTGTCTTGCAAGCGTAATGTTACCCAATAAAGATGACCACATTTGCTATTACTTGTAGCGTATTAGCCATTTCGACACACAAAACTCATGGCCAAGCTAACATCCCCGTTATAAAACGAAGAGCCCTCTGTAAAATCTCTTCACTTTTATTGTTAATATCATAAACTCACTGAAAGCAAAGGACAATTTGAAGGTTTCGACATTCACTTGGGTTCCTTTGCCCTCCTCCGTCCTCTCCTTGGAAGATGTTAATACAACACGTTGTCAATCGTGGCTGCTACATCCTGCCGGGAAAAGGAGATTGATTGGTAAGAGAGAGAGACAGAGAGAGAAAGAAAGAGGATAAAACGCTGATTGCTCACAACTTCGGTGTACTTTATGATCACGAGGGTTGTGGGTTGTTGATGTTAAAGAACTTGACCTTTCTCTAGATTGGAATGGAAAGGAACAAAATTGTATGAAGATACGAAACTGTTTCTTTTAAAAAACACAACCCAGGCCGGTGTCATAGAATAGTGCTTCACCCATTGCCAAAGGCAGTTTAGGGCAGGATTAGTT
>JAGDQP010054109.1:3172-13410 GCA_022664845.1 Lepisma saccharinum
CATGGTACGTGTCACAAAATTCTGACGGATAACTTGAACATGTCGCGTGTCACCCAGCACAGTTTGCCACGCATTCTGACACAAGACCAACGTGAAGAGCGGATGACCATTTGCTGTGACCTGATCAGTAGTGCTGACGCTGATGGAACTTTCCTAAACCGGATAATAACAGGAGATGAAACATGGTGTTTCCTGTACGACCCACAACTAACGAGACAAGCAGCCACCTGGAAATCGCCATCATCTCCAAAACGCATAAACCTGAGACAAGACAGGTCACAAGCGAAAGTGATGCTTGAACTGTTTTTCGACTCTCAGGGAATTGTCCACATGGAATTCATCCCACAAGGAGCAACTGTCAACAAGACTTGCTACAAGGAGATCTTTCGCCGCCTACGCGAGTCAATATGCCGTAAGCGTCCTGAACTTTGGCGCAGGAATAACTGGATGTTGATGCACGACAACGCTCCTGCACATCACTCTATCCTTGTCCAGGAGAAGCTGGTAAGGCAGCAGATCACCGTTTTGCCAGATCCTCCATACTCACTTGATTTTGCACCATGCGATTTCGATTTCTTTTCCCGCTTGAAAGCTAAGTTACGTGGACTTCGCTTTCATTCTCCCGAGGAGATCACTGCTACAAAGGATGCCCTACGAGAGATGTCTGCTAACGCCAACATTTTTCAGATACGTTTTCAACGGCTCTACGAACGTTGGCAGACGTGCATCGCTACCAACGGTGACTATTTTGAAGGTCAGTGTGGATCTGTGTAAGTATGTGTGTGTGTGGACGCTTACGCCGAGCACATCTACCATGACGTCATCTGGGTTCTGCTGGTTGCCTATATTCTAGGTATAAAGTCTTCGAATTTATTGACTGTGCAGGTGTGTATATATATAAGTAAGATGGTAAACAAGGTAGAAAGAAACGATACTTACATCGTGAAATCTTGAGATAGGAGCACACGAACTTCACAAACACTATAGAAAATTAGTACGTTTCGCAATTGCGTTTTCAACTGGTAGGAAGGAAAATGGACAGAGCGGACAGGTGCGGGAGTGGTGTTAAGGAAACTCCATATTTCCAATGATGCTGGGGACAGTCTGGCGAGGTTATGGAGCTAGTAATTTAGACCAAAATGTACAAATTGATGTCATATATACCGATCTAAAGAAGGCATTTGATTTAGTTAATCATGACATAGTACTTCTCAGTAAGTTACGAACATTTATTTTTTCCGACATTGCGCCTAAACTTATCTCATAATATCTCAAAAATCGCAAGCAATTCAGTAACGTATGATAATCATAACTCCTACAAGTATGGTATGTCCAGTGGCGTTCCCCAAGGTTCGATCTTGGGCAATCTTAAGATTACAGGAGTACCTTGGCAGGATAACTCAATGGAGTACTAACAATAATCTTGATTTCGACATAAATAAATACCATGTATTGTCTATCACTAGATCGAAGAATCCTGTTATTTATTAATACAAGTTGAATGGAGAGCGTATGAGTAAAACTCACACATGTACAGAGCTTGGAGTAACGTATGACTCGGAGCTTAGATTTAATGAGCATGTACGTCAGAAAATAAATGTAGCATACCGTAACTTAGGATTCATACTGCATTGCTCCAAGGACGTCTCGAATGCAAATACACTGAAAATTCTATGCTTCGCTTTCGTTCGCTGCACACTGGAACATGCTTCAGTGATATAGCACCAACTCATTATACAGGCAACTCAAATCATATTTTTTCGTTTCGTGATATATAGAAGATAAAATATATCCGAAATACACTAAATGCAGTACAGTTCTCAAACAATTAAAGTTAACACGGTTAGAGGAGAGACGAGTCTTACATGACATGATAATATATAAAATAACAAATAATAACATAGATTCTACTGACCTTTATCCTCAAATCAGCTTGCATGTCCCACATATAAAAACTCGGCCAATTAGGCTCACGAAGAAAAATCTTGAACGAATGCCAAGAGGATCTCTCCTACCTGGCGAATGAAAAATACTTACAGTAGGTTGGTGAAGAAAAACAATGAATTAGACATCTTTAGTTTGAACCTCTATATGTTTAGCAACAATGTAAAGGAAGAGTGCAGTCAGGAGTAGCCTCTTTGCAAATGTATCTAATTTGTCAGAATCAATATTCTTTTTATATTTCTTAGAATTCCATGTTGTTGTTTTTTAACGTAGCTGCTACTTGTATTATATTCATTTTCAGCAATCATCGTTTTTTTTTTTCAAATATAAATGCTATGTGTGCAATATGTCATACCTGAAACTGAATATCTATAATTGTGTGCACCTTCTCGGAACCTTGTTCTGTGGTGCCACTTAAACAGATAAATAAATAAGTACATATATATAAATAAATGATTCGAAATGGAGGCTGGGGTGGGTGGGTTAACTTTGACTGAAGATAGCTCCTTTTCAGTCACTTAGTATTCTTCACTTGTTCTTCCCCTTAGATCTAAGTACTTCAAGTCAGACATGAACGGTACACCGTTGGATTTGACATGGTATGAAAGGGTGATGAAAACTGACTTCGATTCTAAAACTAGCAGGCCCTTTCAATCGCTTTGTATTCTCCATTTGTTTCCTCCCCTAAGATCTCAGTAACTACAAATCAGACAGAGGTGAGCCATACAACGTTAAATTCCTCGTGATCCGAAACTATGACTTCGACTCTTGGTTAATTCTTAAAAGAACATTTGATTTTATACGGGGGCGCATTGGGTTTGTCTACAATAAAACCATTACTTAGCTTGTTACGTATTTTATTTTCTCTACGTTCACCTGCAGACTTATCTCATCGCAAGCTTCTACTTACACTTCGGTGTTATTTTGTAGTGAATGTATTCTAGATTGTCCGCTATTTAATCTACATCATTTGCATATACGAACAGTTAATTCAAGCCATTCAGAGTTAGTCCCTTTTTGTCCTCTTTTATTCTCAGTGAGAAAAAAAAGGGCGACATGACAGGGATAAACGGACTTCCTGTAGCGAACCAGGATTTGGCCATGTTTTAGCCTGCTACGGGCAGGTTACAGGCGTGTAAACGCCATGAAAATGGCATGTGCAGAGGGGCTTACATGCCAGTGAAATCCCTGCGGGGATCATGGTTCACATGCTGGTGACGGGCTGAGGGGCCATAGAATAGCAAAGATGTCTCAAGGAAGTTGAACGAAAGTTGGAAGACCTGACCCGGCATTCAGCGTCTATGCTGCACCATAATAGTTATGAAACAAGTCTGTAAAATGGGAGTATACAGGCAACATACCGTCTATATGACACAGCATACAGGGAGCAAGCAGCTAGAATGTTACTGGTACGAAACACAGGGAACATGCAGCCTTCATGAGCGCAACGAACAGGGAACAGTTAGACTGTATTCACACACAATGCAGGGAACAAACAGCCGGAATGTTGCACGAGGACAAGCCTGTAAAAGGTATGTAGGTATGATTCCAGTCTTATGACTTCCTGCAAAGTCATCCTGTAGCAGTAATGTCATGGGAAGTCAATGTGAACAGGCCAGCAACATTCGCTGTACCTTCATCTCGTACTTTGTATGTTAAGGTACGCTGCGCGTCTTGTTGTCCTGCATGTCCCTTAAATGTTAGAAGAAGCTATAGAGCACACTCCACAGGATGTTTGTTAGTTTGACGCAGGACACTGAAATGAACCTGCAACAGAGATCTGTGACATGTCTCTTAATGGCCTTTCACATGTAAGTATACAGAAGGTCGATCCGTCTATATGTGTCCGATTTGAAACCTGCACCCCTGCTCACACAATCGACCAATCCGAATGATTCAAACAGTAACAGGAAGCCAAAGCCTTCTAGTAATTCACGCCAAGGTCGCGTGTATGTGTTGAGTGAATCATGGCACCCAAGGTGAATCGATTTTGGGAAGGCTACGTGGTAGCACTTTTCCACGCCAAGTTTTCTGTGACACAGATTCAGAAACAGTGTAGGGAAAATGGGTGTGCATTGGGAACAACAACCAAGAACATAATTAACCGACATAAACACAATGACGTTCCAGCGCTTCGTTCACCCACGAAGGGGAGTAGAAAGCGACCCTGTACTGCGGTGACGCCACCTGTAGCTCGGTAGTTGCGGTGAATGACCTTACAGGAAAACCCTTCTCCACAACGTGTGATGGCATGACGAGTGCACGTGGCACAATCGACTGTGAACCGCCACCTACGTAACAAATTAAAGCTCCGGATGATGTTTAAAAGTCGTAGACATGTCCTTACTGCGGCTGATCGGAGGGACAAAAACCCGCTGCAGGCGCCTCTATGAACGCCATCTATCAGGGGACAAGTGGAAGTTTGTAGCCACACACGATGAAGCATGGATTTATCTAGCCGATTGTGGCAAAATTCGAGCCGTATCGTACACCCCCAGCGATGCAAAAACCCGTCCTGACTTCATCCGCCAGTGCAAAGCAAGTTTCTCGAAGGGCTTTATTTTTGTCGCGGGATACTGCTATGAAGGGAAGTAACGATTCGCCGAGTGCCTGACAACCGCAAGATCAACTCCACATTTTATCAGCAACATATTTTCACACCAATTTATACAGAATGTACAGAATTATACCGAATTCTCGCGATGTCTTCGTGTGGCAGAAAAAGGCCGTAAGATGTGTGGCGGGCCTATATACAAATGAATCTTGTAGGGGAGTATTCAAGAAACTAGGAATTCTGACATCTCGATGTTTATTTGTGCATCGATGTCTTTTATATGCAAAAAAAATAATAATAATAAAAAAAAATAATACGGCCTCTTCTTTTCATCCTTACAATACTAGAAATAAAGACTTAATTGCACTACCTGGAAGAAGACTCGGAATTGTCCATGAGGCTTTTGATTATATTGGCTTTAAATTTTTTAATCTATTACCTTCCACCCTGAAATGTCTTAATATTAATCAATTTGACGCCCAAGTCAAAAAAAATTGATTGAGTGCGAAGGATATGACTTAAACGAAACAGAGAAATTCTTCAAATCTGTGGAGAAATAGTTATCCAAGCCTTTATGTCTCTAAACTGTACAATGATTAATCACCATACTGGACTTGACATTGTATTGGTTCTTATAATTTTAGTTGGGCTATATACTGTTAATTTTATCTGATGTCTATTAGTCTACTTATATTGTATCACACTGTGTTTTTACTCTGACTATATCTATGACAAATGTTATTGCTCAATGATGTAAATAAAAAAAGAAAAGAAAAGAATATCTGCCCTGTTTGTATGGAAATGCAGTAAATCAAGTCCGTGTGCCTATGGATAAGGCCTCATCACATACGTCGCGTTCTACCCAGCGATTTCTGCAACAGATGGCGACAGACACCGGCATTCATGTTATTCCCTTCCAGGACATACCAGTGAAGTCACCTGATGCGAGTCTCATGGATTTTTGCGAGTTTGGCGTATTGAAAAGAGCACTTGCATCTCGTCGTGTCACCACTGTCCGTGGCCTCTGGAAAGCCTGCCAGGAGGAGTGACTCAAGATTCTCCTTCCTGTACTTCAACGGAGCCTCCTACAATGGAAGTTACGGTGTATGGCTATTGCCAGGAGACATGGTGCGCACATCGCAGGCAACCGATGGTGGCCCCGTGGTTTTTCATAAGGTAGGTGAGACGTCAAAATCGGACACATGTAGACGGATCAGCCTTCTTTAAAATGCCATGTATAGAAGATCTGTAACTGTAACAGGCCCATTTCCAAGGCTTTCACATCAGCCTGTATGACACCGTCCTCATGTCATCTGACTCCTCTACCGAGCCTTTGCCTACACCCTCAACCTGGTACTAGGTGTGTCATGATTCATACAGGCAGGATATTGTTCAATCCTAATTTTTTACAGTCACACCTTACTTTGAGAAAGGTTACTTGTGCAAGATATTAAAACTGCACTATATACGATTCGTCAGTTTGCAGTCATTCTCTCTGACTGATGAAAAGGTGTTGATTCAGCTTGACGTTTTGCCACAACATACTTTGTGTTGTGGACGCATTAGGCACAACCTGTCCAACTGGAAAATATTTAATATACGCTTCAAAAAACAGCCTAAAAGGACTGCTGAATCGGATTTATTTATGGCTTTAGGCAACTATAGCTCAGGCCACTAAAAAGAATGCTGCTACACAGTTGTTTTAAGAAACGTGGATTTCTCCCTGTAGCATGTGCGAGAACTTGAAATTGATGATTTCCAAGTTAAATTATGAAGAGTACTGTTCGTTTCTCTCCGTACCTTGCAAGAAGAAGTAGTAGTAATAGTAGTGTAATAATCATAATAATTACTCACTCAGTGGCGTATGGAACTCTCAAGTTCATTGCCGCAGTAACAAACGTTGGCAATTGGATTCTATCCTTGGCAACATCAAGCCAGTTTTCATTCGGAACATCTCGTCTCGAAGATCTCTTCTAATATTGTCATTACAACGACGTCTCGGTCTTCTCAACAGTCTCTTTCCTTCCGGCTTACCAACTTCATTATTCCTCCCATGGAATATAATCTTCATTATTCCTCCCATCAGAGCTACATGACCTGACCATCTTAGCCTTCGTGATTTCATTATTCTTATGATATGTGAATCATACAGTCAGAGTTCTTCATTATATGGTCTCCTCATTCTCCGGTTAGCTCGTCCCGTTTCAGCCCACATATCTTTCTCAAAACCTTAGTTTCATACACACACAATTTATGTCCAACTGTCAGGGTCGTACTAAAACTTGTACAACCATGAAGTATTACCGGCAGAATAATCGTTCTGTACTTTTTAGTTTCAGTTTTCTTGATATTAATCGCGAGGTTATAAGAGTTTCTAGACTGAATAGAAACATACGGTGCCCGATGCTACGCGATTTTCTATTTCTTCCGTGACCTCATTTTTGCTAGTTACATATGCTCCCAAATGTTTAAATTTATTTACTTTTTCTATGATCTGATTCTTTGTTATGTATCTATCTTCATCTTCTTGTTTCGGCTTGTTATTATGTATTTTGTTTTCTTTTCGTTCACCTGTAGACTTATCTCATCGCAAGCTTCTGCTAAGACTTAGATGTTACTTTGTAGTGCATCTATGTCGTCCCCTATTAAATCTACAACATACACGTATGCGAACAGTTGGTTTATGCCATTCAGTGTTAATCCCTTTTTGTATTCTTGTATTTTTATAAGGGTATATTCTAACGGAAAGTTAAACAGTAGTGGTGACAAGACATCACCGTGTTGATGACAATCCGCTACGAATCTCGAAACTATCTGACATTATTATCTACACGCATTCTGCTTATGGGGGTGTTGAGACACATCCTCACTAGTTTAACAAGTTTTTTCGGAATTCCAAATTGTACCAGGATATTGTATAGTTTTTTTTTCCTTTTGATAGAGTTCTATTCTTTCTTAAAATCTATGAACAAGAGATATTCTTTCTTAAAATCTATGAACAGCTGGTGAACCGCCCCACTTCTTCTCTAATATCTGTCTCAAGACGAATATCTGATCCAACGTAGATCTATTTTTCTAAATCCACATTGGTGATCTCCAGTTATTTCATCTACGTTTACACTTAGGCGGGTTAGCAGGATATTACTCAGTACTTTGTAACATGTTGGCAGCAATGAGATTCCGCGGTAATTATTACAGTCCGATTTAACCTTTGCTTGTAACCTTTTCTTAACGAGTGTATTCTTTTGAATAGATCTCTATTGTTATTTGTCTTACCCGCTTTCCACTATCTCCTGAATTTGTGCTTCAGATATTTTCGCTTTATGTTTCTAAACCCGCGTGTGCCGCGTTACTGTAATTAGTGTAGTGGTTTGCATTTTCTTTGGTTTTATTATTTAGCCATAGCTGCCTTGCTTGTTTTCGTTCCTCATGAAGCTAATGCATACTTCATCAGATCAAGGCTTGTTTTTCTGTTGTTTCTTCTCACTAACATGTTCTTTTGTTGTCCCATTCAGTGTCACGAATTTCTTCCCACATTTCATTTGCATCAATTTCATTTATTCCAGAGTCATTCCAGAGAATTTCGACAAATAAAATAAAAATTGGCCGCTCGACTATTTTTAATTCACTTCATATTTGGTACATTGAATGCCATATACAAGCTAAGTTGAAAACAGTTTTTGTAATTTTTTTATTGTTCATGGTTCAGGATATACAGGGTGTTCAACAATGACATTCTGAAAAATTTTGTTGAATACAGCGAATCATAAAGTTACACATATTTCACAAACCAGTTGAGATATTTGAATAATTCAGAAATTTATAATATAGTTGATACCTCAGAGAATGGTTTAGTTCGTGGCGCGTCCACCACGTAACGTACTGTACGGTAGAGCAATAAAAGTGGGATCTTTGTGTTTTATCCCATCACTTTTTGTTACAAAATGTGCACAGAAACTAGACAGATATAAAGTTAACAAAATGAGTCTCCGGGTTCAAGATACAAGATTAACTCGGAGAGAAGTGAGAAATGAACGCCTGTGGTTGAATTCAGGTATAGAGAATTCCCACTCCGTCGCAAGTGGAAAGGGAAGTCCAATCCCATTGCAGATATGGACTAGGATAGGAGTTCTACTCCGATGCAGGCAAGAATGGGTGTTGGATTGTCTTGTCCCGTTGCAGACAAGAACAGGTAGAAAGGACTACTCTGATCCCGTCGCAGATACAGAGTGAGGATTCCAATCCCGGTGCAGGTCAGAGGAAGGAAGGTGAGGAGGCGATCATTCCCATTGCAGAATGATGTCCGAAGTCAAGATGTTCGGTTATTTATTAGCAAGTTCTCGGCTCTACACCAGGTGTCGGCGTTGTTGATGACGTCGATCGCCTTTCTTCGGTCTCCATCGTCTTCTTAGATGTCGACAGCCTTTGTTCAGACAAACACTTCACAATTTCATAACATTGCAGTACAAACGTAGTACGCATGTTTGTTATTGTTTTGTAAGCTGCATGTGCTGTAATCAATCAGCATAATGTTGCAATATTTAAAGCTGTGTCTGTAAGTTCTAGCCTCAAAACGGTTATCGGAAAGCGTGATTTAAACAGTTGCAAAATACAGATGAAATTTTCACTTTTAGTTTTTTTTCCCCAGATTAAATGGAAAGAAATAACAAGCCGTTTACTTTGTTATTATTATCCACAATTGTCACTGTAATGACAGAAAAATGATAACTTTCTGTGTCATTTCCTTTTCTTGATATCGAGATTTCAATTTCATAAAAGTCTAAAATTTGTCAAAATTTAAGGGGTTGTAAGTGAAAAGGGGGGAGGGAATACATAAACAAAATTGTGCATAGAAGTTCCTTTGTTTATATTCTAAAACCCCTGAAAGTTTCATTCTGTTATTCAAACCCCTCTATGAACCCCGAATAGCTTCTTAAAGTTGCTTAAGAAGCTATTGTCGTGTCAATACAAATTATCATGGAAAAATGAAGCTTTAGTTAATTATGTTGTATTTTATCAGCGTAATCATTTAAATCACGTGTGTTAAGCACAAATAGATTGTTTTACGTTCTTTGTTGGTGCACAGAGCTATTTTAGCTTTCTTCTATCTGCTGCTTAAGGAAAAACGGTGGTGAAAAAGCACTAATCTTCGATCTGATGGTATGAACTCTTCCTGAGTGACAATTTTTTTTACAAGTTATGTACGCAGCCATGTCATGCGAAGATATATTTTTTTTTTCAGTATCCCTAATAGAATACATTGGCCTACATTTTACTTGGAACTCGCGGTTAAAATCGCGTCACTTGAGTGACTGTTTTATTTCTATTTTGTTCAAGTTATGTCGTATCATGCAAATATATGTTATTCTTTCATTGTTATTCAAATCCCTCTATGAAATACAGCTTCTTAAAATTGATACAAGAAACTTACAAAACGGTTGTGCGACGGAGGGTTAGCTAGACTTTGACCGGTACTTCAGGACATCAGCTATTGGCGAATCAGCGGCATCTTAGGATGCTGGATAATAACGTCTTTGTTAGAGATTATTACTACTAAGAAGCGGATCTGTCTATTTTATTAGGCCTAACGAAAAGAGTAACATCTCCTTATGTAACATTGGTATGTACATAACTTGACAAGAAAATCTGAAAATTTAACCGCGAGATCCAAGTAAAATATAGGCCAATGTACCCTATTAGGCCTAACGAAAAGAATAACATCTCTTCGCATGACATGGCT
>JAGDQP010054110.1:0-13410 GCA_022664845.1 Lepisma saccharinum
GTTGATGGAAAGAGAAAGAGGTGTTCGGTTTGTCCATATTCTAAGGACAGAAAAACTTCTACATCGTATTATCGTTGCAGCAAGTACATTTGTACAACACATACTGTTACATTGAGTGAAGACTGTGTAACGTGCATCAAAACTAAAAGAAATGTGTAGCGATTGTATTTGAGCTGTCTTATCCATAAAAATTGTAAATAATATTTTATGTATATTGAAGGGACAAAAATACATCTTTTGCTTCAAACTGTATGGGGAATGTAAACCGTAGGTCTCCGTATCATACAATTCTGGTATAGGTTTTGCTAACAGTATCATATACTAATACCATATTTTGTTTCTCTTGCTGAAATATTGATGATAATGATAGTGATATAGCGTTTGTTCGACATTTTTTTATCAAATGAAATAAAATATATCTTGCAATATTACTATGCTGTGTTATCTAACAATTTAACTCATCTTCATGTGACGTAAATGCGTGGCCAAGTATTAAGTAGGTTCCGAACCACTAGGTTTCGAAATGAAATTAAACCATGGCTTCATAATTACACATTACATGCACTACCAACAGCCTATCAAAGCAACAATATATAAAGCGTACCAAATAGTGTATCTTTCTAGGCTATTTCCTTATTAAATATATGTGGGTCAAAATGACCCTGAAAGTGTAATAACGGTGAATTTTTCAGAAGCGTATCTTGGTTAACCTAGTTATGTGCGGGAAAACTACTTTAATCAAGTTAATATATTGCCTTGTGGATTTACGATTTCACGAAGTTTTCGTTGCAGAGAATTACGAATAATGCATTAAAAAAAACTTTTAAACATACTTTTTATTAATTCATTCTAAATGTTAAAAATAACTTTATTTACTCATGACTAAAAGAGAAGCATGAGACGTTCTCTCATATACTGTTCCTTTCTAAATTCTTGAATTGGCGCGCCTCATGTTTTTCTTTTTATGCATATTTTTTTTAATAATTAAGTTGATGAAAATATTGTTTTTAAATTATGTTTTATTTTTTCTGGTTATTTGAGATTTTAAATATTTTTCTCAAGTTTATGTTCTGTGGCCCAAACCCTAAAATGTTCTGCAGCCAGTTAAATTATGTATCGTTGTAGGGTATTCTTCATTTTAGAGTAATGATTTATATGTTTAAAAACAATCAAAGTAATCTTAAAATGTATAAATAAGGAAACATATATCAAATTAACAATATAATATGGTATTGTCACCCGAATTACGCAACTATGCATAATTTTAACCTTCTATGACTTCAGGAAATGAGTTAGGTAAAGACATTTGAGGTCCCGACGAACCAAAGAGAAGAACTAAAGGACATATTATAACAATACGAGCTAAAATAAAGTCATGCAATAGTATTGTTTTTGTTGTACGCATTTACTTGTGTTGGCACTTGCAACTTGTATCAATATAGTTTATTAAACACAGCAATTTGCTTATCAAGTCACCTTCGCCTACAATTAGGCCTTTTTTGAAATTGGGACCCATCTTACGTTAGTGTATTTACAACATCAGAACTTTGGTAACCTTTATTTTATATGGTCCAGTCTAGTAACTGTTGACTTCGACCCGTCACAATTCAACGTTATGCATCTTGTTGTTAAAATCCACAAACACCCATGACCTCGCAAGGACTCGAATTCAGGACCTTCGAGTAGTTGGCCTAACGCTATAGATCGCACGGGTACTCGCTCGGCATTTACAACGTCATATTGCGTCCACGTACCTTGCATTTTCCAACATAACGGCACATATTCTGCTTAAATACAGTTTACTTCTATTCATAGGTTTTTACAGATTGATTTTTCATCATTCGACTCACATATCTCCAAGTGAACTGCACGTGCTATTTTGACGTGCAGAGTTACGCCAATAGAATTAGTACTGCACCAAAACTAAATTCGTCATCACGTAAGTTACCTTCTTACCTGGGAAAGCTCCGATGTGCAGTTTCTTGAAACAAATGTTGAAAAAAATGTTGAGAATTTATTAAGCTGTTAGTGTACATTCAGAAAATTGATTGCGGCCATCGCAGTTTCTGGTCTGGGACAAGATGAGGAGAAAATTGCAGAAACAAAAAATCGTGTTAATAGAAATGTACGGTATGTGTGATAACGATGACTAAGATGACGATGGTTATGATTAGCAGATTCTAATTTGTAATTATGATGATGCTGATTGTGCAGACATATTAGATTGTTGTTTAAAGTGTTAATTAAACATGCGAAACATTTATAAACAACTTGTTTACTGTTAAAGATACTTTGAAGTGAACCAATGGAAAGAATTAAATGCGTTGGTAATACTTCTTTTAATAAAAATAAGCCGAACTCAGTGAGAAATCCACAGAACCTTCAAAAAGTAAGCACGCCTCAGAATGTTCTTATCCACGAATAATAGATCAAGGTTAATATAAAATTATAATGGTTACAAATGCTCGGTGGAACATACTACAGTCAAGAATATAAATATTTTAATTTAATATTCATTAAATGAAGTTTTCTCAGGAGTACTCGGAACTTAGAGTAGCTGGTCGGCGCTAGCAATATGTCTGGTGTCATGTTATCTCCATTTCTTCATTCTGAGCGATTATGTGTAGTGCGCGTTGTTTTTATGGTAATTGTCTTGCCCCACGTGAATTATTCTGTGATGCGACGTGGATTCGGTCTTGTGATATGTGATTGTGTTCAGTTCGTATTTTATGTCAAGTTGGTGGGTTCAAATTTCACTAATTCCTAGAAACATTTTTGAATTCTTTAACAATAGCAATATCTGCCAAGGCTAAGCATAACTTATTTCAACAATGAAAGAACAATGAATAATCAAGCTCAACATACGCCCTGCACTCCTGTTGAATTCAGTTTTAATTCCAGGGCTTTCTATGTTCAAAATCTACAAAAAAATTCATCAATTCTAGAGAAATTAAGATACACAATGGCAAATGCCATAATGACACTACAAAGGAAAATAAATCATCTGTGCCGTTGTTTACCTAATCAAATTTCATTTGCTCATCACTTGATTTCAAGTGGAAGTCTTCCAGGTTAAAATACTTTAAGTACTATTCTTATCCACAGTTTGTGAAGGCTTAAATCTTCAATGCCTATGCTCTGAAGAGTTCGTCGAGGAGCAAGACAAGCTGTATCTGAGGCTCGTATTGACATTATTCAGAATATTTTGCCATATAATAATATCGAACACTGGATATAATTTTTATCCCTTACATCTTTCTTCATATGCTTCCACAATCTGCAATAATCTCTAATCTCACCAGACGAGTGAAACAGAATCAAACTTTGGTCCAGTAAATCTCGTGACAATATAACTAATACAATGGCTGTCATGACAAATAAACACGAACATAATAACACTTTTAGCAAATCATCCAAGGATGTATTCATCAAGCATATTGAGAATAAACATTCTGACGGCGAAATACATGGTGGTGTCAGGCTTCTATTTTCTGATGGCACCTTCGCTTCATCAGAACCCAACATATTGAGAGCCTTATAAGGAAAGATTTCTCCGCGCCCATATTCATTTACGCCCCCTAACTTATAGATCATAATATTGCTTTTCATAAGGTTACATCCACCGAGTTTCTAAAGGGGCTCAAGTTCTTCCTTTCTGGTTCAGCTGGAGATATAGACAGTATGCGACCTTCAGTTCTGAAGGACTTAATACTACATAATAGTCAAAACTCTAAAGATCGCCTTACCAACATTTCTTGCAAGTTTGTTTCTTTGATATTATCAGGCGATGTGCTCATAGAAATATGGTAATTTTTCTTCGAAGCTTCTCTTATTGCACTGGAAAGGTAATGTGGGTGTATTAGACAAATTGTTATTGTGACCATTCGGATAACAGTTTCTTCTAAAATCTTACGGTTAATAAAAAAACGGCTAACATCTTTTTCGACATCAACTTGAAGTAGGCATTCGACACGGAGCAGAATCTGCAGCACAAACCTACGCTTATATTACTTATATCCTCACCAGAAGCCTAAAATATTCCTAAAAATTGACTTCAAAAAATGTTTTCAATAAAATAGTCATAAACGCAATGCTCGCATACGTCAAGGGTAGTTTTCCATCCATTTGTCTTTATCTGTTACAAAGTTATGCCCAATAGTTATTTATTTAATGGTAAAGATATAATTTTATATCACAGAGGAGTACAACATGGGAGAACCATTAGGCCTTGCGTTATTTGCAATGAATCTTCAATACATAATAATAATATCAATACTGACTTAATATTTAGTACGTAGACGACGGAACAATAACTAGAGCTAGGATACCTAGGATACTATATTAAATACATTAAAATCTAGCCATAAGAAGGTAATTACGTTCAGTCTTTCTCTTAATTTTTCTAAGTGTTTGATTAGCTTCCTGGAAGCTACAACATAACAAACACACATACTTCTCACAATGTTTAACAAAGTGGCTCCAGACATTCAATCAATGTCTCTATCAAACGCTTTTCTTCTGGGAGCTGCCCTCTCTGCTGAATCGAGGAGATGTTAAGTAATTGAGAAAATAGCTACATTTCAGATGTATTTTTCACGTCTTTCATAAAGCTCTGCGTAAACAGCTTTTTATTTATTATGAACCCCATTTACCATACCAAGGTTATTCTATTTTCTGCGCTATTCGCTTTCGTGGAGGCAAGAAGATCTACTCAAACGTTATGATAACACCCCTAAGTCTTGATTAGAATATCTCCTCACATGTTTCCTTTCTCATAACAAATGTTTTCAGGCTTTTCTCAGAATTAGGTTTGGAGGATTAGGCATCCAACGACCCTTAGAGTTGGCTATTCCCTCCTTCTTGACGTCATTCTATGTTTCACCATAGTTAATAGAAACACTTCTCCAAATTAGTTTTGATACGGATCTTGAGATTGAGGTGTGTTCTACAACTCCGTTGTTATTAGTTGTTTCAGGTTTATCCGAAGTCAATACTAGGTCAAAGCAATTCACATGGGATGAACCCAATAATAAGTCATGCCTTTCTTTTTTACTTCAGTCTACACATAACTTAAAAGACACAGCCACACTAAATGCCTCCTCTTCCTTAGAAGCAAAGTACCGGGGACTTGGCTGAAAATCCTACTTTCGATCCCCCTCGTCCTTAAGCTAAGCAAAGAACGTTTCGGAATATCAGTTGCGACTCGCCTGGGTGCAGGTATTTGTCAAAGTCACAAATGCCAGGCTTGAAAGAGTGAAGAAAATAAAAGAAGAGTTACATGGTTTGCTTTTCGGAAAGCACAGGTAGATAGCATATTCACTGAAATGTTAACAACATTATAATGAGAACGCTAATCTCAGCTAGTATATCTGAAATAAGAGAATCAATTGGATGTAGGAGAATAGATGGTAAATGACTATGTTACATTGGAAAAGATGCAAATCTTTAATTTGGGATTTCAGTTGCTCAAATAAGTTTGTTGCATCTAACATCCCTTTTTCCTAAATCCAGGTGGTAAACATAGCCAATCGAGAAAAAGAAAGAAATCCAGTATTTTTACATTGGAGTATAATTTTGTAGCCATTGCTATCGAATGCAGTGGTTCGTGGGGAAATGGATGCCTTAACTTTATAACGTAAATATGAAAGCGCATCACACAAGTATTGATGATAATAGAGCAAGAACCTTATTGCCCCTAACAGAAGCCATCATAAATTAGTAATAAGAAACAACGGTTTTGGGGCAGTGTGAATCGATGATAATTGGTCATTAAAACCAACATCGTTGGAATTTCTACTATCCTATTTGAAGTGAATAATTGGTTATATAAGAAATCATTTAAGGATGTTAAGAGTTTTTATTTTATTTTTTTCAGCAAATCATTAATGAATATATATATTGTCAAAGTATGTGGCAAAGTGAATGAAATAAGGTAAAAAAGTAAAATAAAACTTTTGGAAATAGATTATTAATACATACTTTTACGTTTATTTAAAATTAAGCATTATAACATTTAATGTTTTGATTTCGAAGGAAATAGTTACCGGGAGTAATCAATCACGGATATTTTATTTTACGCATTCTCTTTAACGGAAAACTCATTCAACTTTTGTTCCCTTCGAACCTAAATCCTAATTACTGGAACATCTTGACGGCCTAAGAGACAAGATGAATTATTACTATTTGGTATTATGTGGCTGATGCTGGGCGACATATTTGATATAATACAAAATGCAAGGCAATGCGGGACTATCAATACAAATAAAAAGCCACTTTTATGGTTATTAAAAGAATTATATGAATATTAAAGAGACACAAGTATCTAATTACCAACAAACAGTGGGAGAAACAGTCCAACCAACGTTTACTGTAGACAAAAATAAAATGTATGACCATAATGCCATTGCTAGTAAAACGCAAAGAATGGCAGCAATTAGTTACTCATTCTGTACAAGAACTCTGCAAATTTTATTTAGAAAAAAGGAATATGTAGCAACGTGAGGGCCTTCTAGAATCTAGAAAAAATATAGACAGAAATAGTTTGGGTTAAAGGTGAAACTACGAGATGAAGAGAGTATATCTCTTATAATTCACAGATACATAATACGTGTGAAATGTGTCTGTAATTTAGAACTGTACTTTTCAAGATTGAGATCAGAAAAAAAATATGATACAAAATAATTAATTTTATAAAGATTCGACTGCAGCAGAGGTTCTATGGAGAATTAAGAACCTACTGTTATAATTTTATGTGAAGATGAAAGGTCAACGAAGTAACGGGCGTAATGAAGATAATCGATCTGGATATCTATACTTTAATGTTTACTGTAGGTAATTAGAAGACGTAGAATACTAGATGCATTTAATTAAACTAGAGTATATTATTTACTTTACATAAATGTTCATACACCATAACAATTATTTGCGCAATTAATAATGGCTTTCATAGAATACCATATTTAGAGAAATATGACCTAAACACAATGTACATGGAGTTTTATTTTGATCAATTTGAAAACTACTGAAATATATATGTAGTAAAGGAGGAAATAAAAGTTGCAGTATTTTTAACCTACATCTGTCTTGAATTATATAAGGTTATAAACATATTTTAACTCCTGATGAGGTAACATCTTAGTTCTTTTCAACATTCAAACAGTTCACCATGACGATCAATGCAATCGTAGAATGTTACAAATTAAATACAATGAGGCAGACGACAAAAACAATCACAATATGTATTTTCCAACAATGTAAACAATCTATGACATATTCTACAGTGAAGGATTAGAGGAAGCAATATAAGATCAAATAGTTACCGAAGTCAGTAAGGACGATACCATGAAACGAGGTTTAGCTAATTCTAAGCTTACTTTGCAAAAATCGCTAGATATATTATCTGTACAAAGACGCTTCTTTTTCAAAATAAGAAACCATATTATGGTGACTTTTTTAATGTACTCTACAGCAATGAAGACATAAATGGGTACAATTAGTACAAGTCTCAAGTAGAGGGGCAGAACAGCAAAATATATTCCAATTGTGGGAGAATAAACAATCATTCTTATAATTGTTAAGCAAAGAAATTTAGTATGCACAAAATGTAGAAAAGTTGGGCATTTGGCAGGGGTATCTAAGCAAGACAAAACAGCAAAAGTAAAAACAGTAGAATAAGTCGAAACAGGTGAAGACCCTTTCCCTATTATGCACATTCTAAATATTATGCATTTAGATAATATTGTACAACTTAATACGTGTGACAAGTGAAGGTGAGAATAATTCTGACAGAACTCGCCATTTAGGTTGGAATTATAATATAATTATAAGCCCTTTACAGTGTTATTGAATCCGGGATCTAAGGAGAATATTATGTCTACGAGTATATCACAATTAGTGCAGTTAAGGCTGTAAGCCAAATTAACCAACACGCAGAGAAACTCTCTTTATTAAACAAATCGGAACTAGATTTTTGGGGGACAGTAGCATTGAAGATCCTACGTAATGATGAAATTCATCAGTTTTTGTTTTATGTAGCACTAATGGACTTTCCAGTAACATTGTTAGGTAACCCAATGGAATAAATATTCTTTATAATAAGTGGAACACTCTAATGTGTAAAAAGAGACGAACTTACTATTGGTTTCGTAAATGTTAAATAAAAAAGATGCAACACAGACATTGTGTATTTTGCAATTATTGCCGATGATTATAAAACAAACACAATAATTAAATTATTTCAGAGCAATTAGTATGATCAAAAAGACCAGATAGACAACTTAAAGAATATCAGGAGGGAAATCAATGATCATACGGATGATTTAATAGAATTGCCAACTTTCAAGATACAAGATATGTACCCTTTATTGGAACTCATCCAAAAATTCGATTTCAGAAAATAAATCAAGTTAATGTCAAGCAGAAAAGATTCAAAGGAATCAGTAGAGAAAATTACTGTGGTTGGACTACAATGAATGGTATTGGAGAATCTACTAATCCAAAACAAAAACGCCAACCCATGAAAGGAGGAATTATCAGAAGACTGACATTCGTGATAAACAATGTTTAGACAAACAAGATAATAATGTAAATAAGCTCAATATTGATGATTTGGTGCAGGATCAAATATATGCACACTTATTAATCCCTAATAACTATGAATATCAAATAGAAAACCTAGTTAAATTTTGTAACGCAGGCTACGCGGATTAGGCAATATCCTTATTAAAAGTGCTGAGAAGTTGTGTGTCAATCCAAACAATAAGCCTCCTGCGAATCAGAGAAAGAAACAGAAAAAAAAATCATTAATGTGCCTGAAATAACTGTGTAATCATACATAAAATTTTAATGATTTCTTATTGATAGGTTAAGATTAATTTGAATCGATTCACTTATGTTGGGGTTACCAGATATAGACTGTTCCGATTCTGAAAGAAGATTAAATCGGTTTGATGAGGTTTTTTTGTAAACGTAGATACGATCTGCAGATGACATCTTGATTTCTAAAGAAACAGTGTTTTTAGTGGAACCTTTATTACTGCATAATTTGAGTTGATAAAGACAAGAAACGTTAAAAAAAATAACAAAGAGAACGGAAGTGAAATGATGTTAAATGTAAAGAAGTAATATCGAATGCTCATACGAAAGCCAAAATAATTATACTCGTGGCATGTTAGCTGAAAGATAAAGTCTTTTGCAGACGAGACTTGTAAAGTATTAAGATGGCATAGTGTATTGAGGGAAAATGGAGACTTGTATGGAAACTTGTATTATTTGTTAATTGCGTTACTCAAATTCAACCCAAATGATTTTCCTTTATATGGTAGAGAGTTTTCATTAATAAAAAGAAGGAGATGTGAGTTTTCTAAATGGTGTACTTTTCACTATTAATCTAGGTAATTGTGAATTTACTCAGTAACTGAAAATATCGATAGGTAAGAAAATGTTTTAATTGTTCAATTACGAGACAAAGAGGGTATGTATGTTATAATTCATGATACGTAATATACGTGCTAAATCTCTGTAATTGAAAATTGTACTGTTGAATGGAGAATTGCGACCAGGAAATGTATGATACAAAATAGGAACTTGAATAAGAATACAACTGTAGCATATGTTCTATTGAAAAGTGGGAACCTGCTGTTATTATTCCATGTGTTGATAAAACGTTAATGAAGTAATGTGTATAATAAAGATGATTGCTCTCGGTATAAATATGTTGCTGTCTACTGTAGTTTTTTTAAAAGACTGAGAAATCTACATACATATAATAATACAAGAGTATATTATTATCTTTAAATCAATGTTTGCACATCATAACAGAAAAGAGGAATAACTTCCATGGCTGGATAAAATACTGATAAAACAATCAGAACAACAGTATACTATAATTGAAAAATAAAATTTACGCCAGTAGCATTCGAAAAAGGCTTTAGTTGAGAAAACAAATTTGTTCAAAGCTTATAAGCGGATAATACCCTTATGAATAAATGATATGGAAACTTGAGCTTAGAGTTGGAAACAAAAAGGCAGATCATTAACAAATATCTACAAAACTAAAAATTTTGATAGCAAGATATGATGCTGAACAATCTATAATTAAATCCCCAAAAGCTGAGTATAAATTTAGCAGATCTGAATCCTAAATGTCATGAAGAACGGTTTGTTTCCAGGAGCACGTACAATAGTAAATCAGCATGCAAGTACGAATAGGATCACGAGCTTCTGGGTATCGTAGTGCAGCCAGCAACTAGTTCGTCACCAAATTCTCGAGAGTCTCAACAGTGAAAAACAATAACTACTAATAAGAAATTAAAATGCATGCATATTACAATTAAATAATACAGGTGAAAATCATATTACAAAAATACATGCGTATATTCCAAGATCTAAGGATTATTAACCTGAACAAAATTAAAATTTATACCATTCAATAAATTATGGAAAAGTTACATGTTTATACTAAAGACAAATTATAAACATTTCAACGGAGAAAAATGACCCAATTCGGTTTACTAGTAGGAAAACTAAAAAGGAGTACAAATGAATGGTTGGACGCCAAAATCAAGCAATTGTAGGAAATTTTGTGCGCAATAGTATTAATTCAAAATACAGATTTATCGTGAATATACTAACATCATATGCGTTCTGTCAGAAGATTCTATCTTAACGACAAACTATTTAAAATATCTGTTCCTACAAGATGAAAAAAATACAATTCCACCATGAATGTTCAGCTTGGGTATTGATCCAATCACAAGTTAAAGAAAATACGAGTTAGAAAAAGTTATTAAAGTTGTTCCTGCTGAAACACCTCTCTATGAAATATCATAAAAAAATACATAAGAGCCATAGTATAGAAAATATTAATTCACATTTAGTAGCAAGAAACCCAAAGTTTAGATGACTAAGGGATGTAATCCTGAAGTAAAGTGAAGACAAATAAATTACGACAGTTTCTCAAAGACATATTGTGTGCTTGAATTAATTATCGCTGTTGCCAAATACAAAGCAGCAGTTGTGCGAGATCAATCGGGCTATAAGTGACTATTGCTGTGCATTCAAGTATCAATAGTAGGCTGTGGAAAGCAGTGTGGAATACACGATGGAAGTTCAAAGACCCGGTTTCGTACCAAAAATGAAACATTTTTCGGTAAGACTTATTTTGTGTTTCAATCTCAGAAAATCTGCTGCTGAAAATCATAATTTGCTAGTGGAGGCTTGTGGAAAGCATGCTCTATCGGAAACAACTTGTTGGGATTAGTTTGGACGGTTTAAAAACAATAATTTTGCATGAAGGTTAAAGAGCGCCTTGATCAGAAAAAAATGTTTCAAAACCACGAATTGGAGGCATTACTGGAAGAAGAATCAGGTCAAACGCTCACATAGTTGTCGGAAACACTACATGTCGATGTATAAACTATTATTATACATTTAAAAGCAATGACAATGATCCAGAAGGGCGGAACCTTGGTCCACGATGAATTGAGGAAAGAAACACTGCGAAACGTTCAACTCCTTTTGAAGGGCTGGAGCAAAAATCTAAACGGAAATTGTTTTTGCATCGATACCAACGGCAATTGCTCTATTAGAACGCTCATCCACTGACAAACACCCTCAATACGTCACAATAAATAACAGCGTTATTATGTTCAATGACAATGGTAGATCGCATGTCTCCAAAACCACCAAAGAAATCTTGGCGGAATTAGGATGGGAAATCGTACTCTACCTGCCATGTTCCCGGCTCATTGATCTGTTAGATTACCATTTGTTTCTGCTACTACAACATGGCATTTCTAAGCAGCATTTTCGTTCTTTCCAAGATATAAAAAATGGCTTGATCAATGGATCGGCTCGAAAGACACTGCAACATTATTTATGGTGGAATCCATTTGTTACCTCTAAGATGGAAACAGGTTGTAGCTTCCAGCGGGCACTACTTTGACTGTAATACCATTTGCCGTACTGTGGCATAAAATGTGAGTTACTGTGACAAAAACAGCTATAATTACTTCAAGCACTTAATAAATTAAATAAACAACACCGAAAATGAAGCAAGAAAACAAAGAATGAATCAACTTGATAAATATATTTTACTAAAATAAAATGCAGATGAAAAAGGAACTAATACCAAAGAGAAAAAGGGAACCAATGATGCAGCGAAAATAGTAATAAGGACCCCAGAAGCACCCAAATGTTGAGATGCGGTGGGTACAAGGTTAGTCCCGCTTCATAATTTTATCGTGGTATATGTATATATGAATGGCCGCCTGTTCAAAGGTTTATTTGACTTTAGAATTTACGTGATATTCATAGTAAAGAAGGACACAATGAACAAACATCTTTTGGAAACGCTTTTTAACTTTGTATTTGGTCACCCGTTCAGCAGCTCAATATATTCATTACTATTTGGCCAATAGAGCGCATTGAACCTCTTGACGGAGATATAGTTGCTTTATTTATTCATTTCATTCATGTCTACATAATAGCTTTGTTTGTGATTTTTCATCTGTCTGCTGAGGAGTTCAAAGCTTCTCGTTTTTATTTCGCAACTTTAACCACGTAGATATCAATGATAACCATAATGATTAATTATTTTCTATTCCTTCTATGTCATTAAGACATTATTAGAAGTGAAAGTTATGTATAAAACCTAAGGTGGCCATATTATTTCCAGTGCTTCCGAAGAGAATCGAGATAATTCCACTTTGCCGTTATTACAACTTTTATTTTGCCTTCCTTTTCTTTTCTCCTGCAACCTCCATTTCATGAAGGAGTACTCCAATCTTAATACTTTTATCTATGTTCTTTAAAATTGGAAGATTAAAATTAACACTAAATTGATTCCGAAAATTAGTAATATGACTTTATAAGATATAAATAAGGAAATGCTGTTCAGAGACTTAACAAAAGAGTAGAGACAACAAAATTCGGACCCCTCAAAAATTATATATGTAAGCCCGAGACAGAAGTAGCTTTAGAATGATGCTTTAGAATGTTTCTTTCATTTCCGTCGTTATTTCAAGGTAAAATAATTATTTCTAATCCATTGAATCATTTTCTCATGCGCGCAGTTACTGCCCGTAAAGGGCAACTTTTGTACAATATTACCAAACTAAAATCAAAATAAAAAAAAGGCCATTTTTGTTCCACCATAATATACATGCTCAAAACAGAAATAAACAACTCTAGATTCTTACGTAATTCATTAACCAACATACAAGCATTTTTAAGTAACTGCATGTTACTGATTTACTGCATGTTTTGTATTGTGTAACTTAAGTCGTTTGAAGCCTTTTCACAGAAAAAAAGAATGTTCCACCCGAGCATCATTAACCCTAGAAAGCCTAAGCTTTTTCGCAACTGAGTTCCGATGGACTCACCATACAATTTCATATATATATATATATA
>JAGDQP010054111.1:0-10731 GCA_022664845.1 Lepisma saccharinum
GGAACTAACCTATACCTTGAGTGAAACGTTCTATAGTCACAAATATAAATGCTTTTGTTTTCATGTACATTTACAGAATATTTTACATCGTAATAGAGTTGGTATCAGGTTGATTTCAGCAAGTTTTATTAACGAGTTTCTGACTTACTTTTATAGTTTCAATATTGATGAAAATAATAGTTATAGTTCCTTGCAGAAAGCTTTAATTTTCACTGATAGTAAAGGAACGAAGGAAAAAGAAACAGTGCATTTGTGTGCCTCTCTAAAAAAAAAGAGAGAATGCAGTTATTAGAATAGAAGTACTGCAGAAAAATAGTAGAACGTTCATCTACAGAAACCAGAATCAAAACTTGGATCCATTGAATAAAGGTGTAAATAAACTTGAAAATAACAATAAGTGGAATATATAAAGCTCTGCCCCACCTATTGCTTTTTTCCCCCACCATCGTAATTACGAGAGCTAAGAAAAAGTATAACCTTCATTCAATATTGGGGGAAATTATAACAAAACATTTTATAAAACTTGAATATAACTGCACATGCAAAAGCATAAATATACTCAATGAATATCATTTCAACGTTGAAACAAACCGAAAACTTGTATTTGTGTCATGTAAGAACAATTTGGCAACAATGACAAAGGTGATAATTTCGTGACCCTTGTTGTGGAAGACCTTCTATCTGTTTCGCTCTCGCGTGAACTTAATGTAATCTCACGAGGTCACATTCATTTCGTTTCCTGGGTTCTAAGACTCACGTGGCCACTTACAGAGGGGGTGTTACTTGTCTGCCGGAAGTGTCGCAACTATACGCTTTTATTTAACATCTGTAATTTTTTGCATGATGTTAGATGCGAAACGAGAAGTACGTTGCAGCACAAGGAAGAAATAAAAAAAAAAACGGTACAAAATAGAAATGTTTCATTTTGTATCTTTTGGATTCCTTTAGAACGTATCTGGCGTTATTCGTGAGCTTTAAGTCAAGATAACAATAGTAAGGTTCCATTCTTGAGATGAGATCTTTCCAGAACATAACAGACAGGCGAGAGATCACATCTCTTTCTTCTAACCTTTTATGTCTATGATTTATTTCAGTAGTATTCATATTAAAGACCATTTCAAACACAACATTTTTTTTTTTTTCTGAAAAAATATTCAAAATGCTGTTCGTAGGGTTTATAGGATGCTTGCTACGAATTAAAATAATGATTAAAATCATTTGAGGACATTGAAATATTAAATTCCATAGTCCTCAATTTTCAGTTTTGAGTATTTATGATATAGGTATTTGCATTGCCCATATGAGAGTTTTCATTATCTTAGGTTTTATGTAAATTAGAAAAAAATATGGCATTCAATATATGAATTACATTTCCTGATATTGAAGATATTAAATACTAAACACAATTGACTGCATTGATGGTTAGGATATTTGGAAAAATACTACAGTTTGATTCTAATAGAAGTCTTCTCCAGTTGTCACGGATGTTACATTTCGCAGAATAATTTTAACAGAAAGTTATCCCTCATTATATTAACAGTGGCCTAACGCCTAGCCGTTCATGCTTTCCTAGTGAGTAGTCCTGGGAACTATACCCTGTGTTGTCTCTCAATTTCAGTGTTGATCCAGCATAACAATATGAAATGGCAAACGTTTCGAATCAAGAACTGGCAGTCAGTAAAATAGATAATGGGAAGTGGTTGTGCTGATCTTGTGATGAGCTCTCAACGAAAGTCACTGGTGAGCGATGGATGCCTTACTTGTTCATCTTTAGATTATTAAAAGATAGATAGAAATAATTAGATTTATTAATTTAGTGTGGTAAATATAGAAACAAATGGTGTGCCACTTAGTGTTTCATACTGGATATTGGCATGATTATGTTTCTTTTAGTACATTCAAAACTATCAGATATTAAGCTTGACTAATTTATAAAGGTTACAGAGCTCAGTTATTTTTAGAAGTGAAGTAAAAAGAACTTTCCATCCAGCTCTTCATTCATCAACTTTTCCTTCTAACAAAATTTGTCTGTGGTCAACTAATTCCATCATTTACGCTCCACAGTTCTATTACAGGCAGAAAAAAAGTAGGGAGAAAATTTCCGTGTCCTCAAGTATCTGCACTCTTGATTAGATTCCAGATAACATGGGCGAGGGACCCGCCAAAGTTTTTATTATTTTTTAAAAGTAACCTTGAAAATGGTACTTAACTCTTGCGGCCGTGTTATACTGTGCAGGATGTAGCTATATATAACTATATGGGAAAGTTATTTAGAAAAAAAAAACTCTCTATACTGCCCTTCAAGTCATAGGCAGATATAAGGGACAAGTTGCGTGTTCATAAATTAAAGAATTTCCAATTACTTGTTGGGTCCCTAGCACAGTCTCCTACCGTATTCGCGCAGCAGGGAGTCCCATAATGGCGGCGATCATATATCAGTGTCAGTAAGATCGGAAAAGTGCCCTGTTTCTCGAAGGAGAAGTCTTACCTTCTGCCGCATTGAAAAATAAGGTATCGGTCAGACAAGCAAGAAAAACCAAAATAATATTGGTGGAGGAGTAGGTGGGTGCTTTGAGAGCGGACAGAATGAGATGCTCAACACTTCATGTCTAGAAGAAGAGAAGAAAGTGAGTGCTTCACTGATGACCCCGCTGGACAAACGTCCACACTCGCATCAAAGTTACCAATTTCCACGCCTGTCGATTATTCCTTCACGCTCTCTTTCTCTCTCTCTTCTTTCTCGATTTATACCTCTTGGCCTCCTATTCATTCTGTCACTCCTTGACAGCTGTAAGATGAAAGAAGAGGAGCAGGGATTAAAAGCTACGTCGTCAAAGCGTGAGTTGACACTTGACAATCATTATGCATTTTGTTGTTCTTTCTTTGTGTGGAATAATGAAAATAATTAATGGCTGTCCTAACAGAATTTCGTCTTTTGCAGTGTAGTGTGCAAGTGCAGTCTTCCTTCTACCTAAATATAACGTCGGAGATTTAAAATATTTCGTATTTGGGATGCTATTAATATTTCCGCAAGAAAATTCTCTACTTTGCAACATTTTAGTGTTTCACTGAATTCCTCCCAACGATACCCTGCACAAATTCCATGAAACGATTATTCATATGCGAGGCAGGATTCGAAGTCACAGCCTCCTTCGTGCAAATTATTACCATGGATGTCACCACGGGATCCTACAATACGAAGTATGTATGAATAAAAATTAATGAAAACAGCTAAGAGGAAAAGTTAGCTATGCAAAGCAGAGGGTCATCAATAGAAGCCTTGAAGTTTTAAAGCTAAGTATGATAACAGCCTCGATTTGTGACTGTTTTGGTTGGGGTCTATAAAGATCCCACGTGAGTTCTGGTATAAGTGTAATTGTTATCAACGTTTCGTTAGGTTTCAGAGGACTTCGTAATAAAAATATTAAAAGTCTATTGCTTGAAATGGAGAGGAGGTTGGTGGTGCTAAGAGTGATGATAATGGATAAGAGTACCAGCTGTCAGTAGAAGAACACGACACCGAATCCGAACAGAGTGATTTTTAACTAACAACTGTTTAAGATGTGTGTTTTTCTTTTTAATCTTTTAAGATCCATTTGTATCCTTTCCTGGGTGACTTTCTGAACATACACATGAAGTTTAAAGCTAGCGTCGCTGACAGCCTCGATTTGCGACTCTGTTTTGGCTGGGGCCATAAAAGATCCCATGCGAGTACTGGTGTTACAAAACACCATGCGAGTCCTGCAAGGTTAAAGTTTCCGGTAATTTCTTAAAAATGTCTTGGCTTTGAGCATTTTGATTGGAATGACGCATTAAAAATTGAGGTCGAGAAGTGGGTAATGGCACTGACAAGATTTCTATGTGAAGGTTGTAATCGTTTTCTACATTACGAACTTTTGAGATCTGGGAAGATATTATATAATTGTATTTGAAAATAATTTTAGGCCTATAGATTGATGTTGATTATCAACTTGGTTATGAATTGATCAACTTTGTTTTGAATTGGGAGTATATTTATATACTCGGTTGATGCGAATGAAGTCTTTGCCCCAGGTGCGTTATGTCCAAAGTCGAAGGAAATTGAAACATGTTACCTTGTTAATCAAAGTAGTACCCGTTTGCAGCCACACACTGTTGCCATCGCTCAAACAACCATTGAATTCCGTAGAAAAGGAAATCTGAAGTCTGTGATGCGAAGAAATCCTCAACTGCATGCTGCACCGCCCGATCATCATCAGTCCCTGCCAAGTAGATCGAGATGCCGTAAGAGGTGGTAGTTAGTCAATGAGACAGAGATCTGGGGAATACGGCGTCTGAGGAAGGGTTTCATACTGCAATTCATGGAGGGCCTGCACCGTTTTTTACGCGACGTGTGAGCGTATATTGTCATGCAACATGAGGACACCATCTCTTTTGACAATTTCTGGATGCCTGTGGACAAGTTCGCCGTGCATTTCATGGAGTGTAACTGTAACGATCTGCAGTGATGGTTTCAACTCGCCTGAAAAAATATAATGGATCACTCCCACCGTAGACCACCATACCACCAACAACACCTTCCGTGGGTGGAGAGGTGGTTTAGGATACCGTCCTGGACGTTGATCACAATCTAACCACTGTCCTGGCCGTTTATGATTGTCATAGCAGATCCATTTTTCATCAGAAGTGACAATTTAATGCAGGAAATCTTTCCACTTATTCCTTATACTCAGCGAATTGCACACATCCAGACGGCAATTCTTGTTAACCAGTGTCAACTAATATAATACCCATGTATTGAACATTTTCACCTTACTGATATCACGGAGCAGCCGATCAAGAGTCGCCGACTAATTGCACAAACACTTTTCCGAGGTTCAGCTTCCACGGTGTTCCTGAGCAGCTCATCCAAACATGATGTTAGTCGGTGTCCACGGGGCTCATTTTCAATGTTGTGTCACCGTAACGAAATTTGACAAACCAACGCGAATGGTGCGTTCTTTCGCTGTTCCTGTCCCAAATGAAATGTTAATATTTGTCGCGGATTGCTGAGCAGAATACTCCAGTTTGAATTCATAAAGAAAAATCACTTGCAATTGTGCGTTCTCCATGGTGTACTTTCATACGAGCCTGTTTAACAACACACAGCCTCCTTAATATTTGAATACACCAGCCTGTTTGTTGGACGAATACAGAGTTAGTAACGTTAGACACGTGACCTCAGTCGATCCCTGTGTTTTGTTGTGTTGCTGAGGTTCGTTTCCCACCAGGTCTCAAGCGGTCATTTCATTCGCACCAATCCAATATATAAAGTTCAGCATTTATCAAGAACGTACCCATGTGAAATGTTTTGTTCATTCATGGTGTACCAAAAATTAAGCGCTGCCTTGGCTAAATTTGGAGCCAGACCTCCACTTGAAAGTTTTAACTGGATGACCAGACATTGGGAACCTCGGTATTAGTCAAAGTTGCCTAAAGGCCTTAAAAATTGAATTCAAATTAATTCAAATTGAGAAGCTGTGCCAAGTCATGCATACACAGCCAGCTCATTGAAAAGTGTTAGGAATTTATGTCATCTGAAGAATTGGGTTAAATTTTTTGAGCATAACATTTTGTATATTTTTTCCTTATTTTAAAAAAAGTGCATGAAATTTTATTACATTTCACAATAAAATCCTTCCTAATAGGGTATATCTTTTTCAATATATTGTAAGCTGCTTCAATATTTTTGCAAGTAGTAATACAATAATTGTCTTCTCGGAAATATTTTATGGGGATATAGTAAACGTGTGGTAATGACCTTGAGGTACAATCTAAAAATATGTTTGACCAAAGGATAAGATCTGAAAAAATGGTTGCTGTGCTAGACAAGACATTAAAACATTTTCGACAGATTGTAAATTGTAAATTTTGAGATCATACATTTTGTCAGTGTTTCTTATAAATGCCTACCCTAGAAGCTAAAGGATACAAGTGACATTGAAATGAAAAAAAAAATCGATGTAAACTTTTATCTACAGTGTGTGGCATTTGACGTTACACATATTGAGTTGGCAACACTGCTTCTGTGAGTTGTGGAAAGCGTTGCTGCTGACAGTAGTTGGATTCCGTGTGGACTTAGATTAATAATGAACAACGGAACATTGGTCCGTGCAGCATATTGTGTGGAACAGTTCGTGTGAAGGAAATCGATCGTATTCGTGCAGCGAGAGTTTCGTCTCATATTTGGTGATGATCGCCAACGTGCGGCTGCACTTTCAAGAAAAGTAATCGATCAGTGGCGTGAGACTGGATCCGTGCAAGATTAAACTTGCACGAGCTCGTCGAAACACCGGGTGATCACCCGAAAATATGAAGCGTATGAAGACAACCTTGGAGAGGAGTCCATGTCGATCAGTGCGGCCGCATTCCCAACTCTTGAATTTGTCGAACAGAAATGTGTGATTGATTTTATACCATGATTTGCATTTCCACCTGTATAAACTGCAAATCATAACTTATGATTAACTTATGAAAAGCGATGCGCGTCCATTGTTCCCAACAGATAGCGCATCTGTATCACATGCACGATGCTCGCACGATGGTGCTCATGTCAAGTATACTGCGAGATAGCAGCAATGCTTTGACTATCATTGAAGTTATATCCAAGACGTTGTATTCAAGAGGGCTCCTCGCTCCAACCCTCACATTTTAAACATTTTTCAAAATATTTCAAAAACTAAGAGCACTATCAATAATGTGAGCACATCAAGAACATAGCGTACTAAAACTTACAAATTACTATCAAATACAATTGACAGCGATCTCGAAATCTCGTCCATTGATTAGTACTGAGACTTTAATTAAATAATGACGTCATAATCTTTGAAAACGTATCACTCGTCAATGGACAAGACCTCGAGATCGCTATAACGGGGGCTTGGAGCGAGGAGCCCTCTTAAGGCCTCTTTTGTGAATCCAAGACACTGTCTTACTTAAACGGGTTTTGTTGTATTTATTGCTGTCCACAATAAATGTATCCTACTTTCAAAATGAGTAATGTTAAATACAGCAGCCTGTATAGCCCGAAATAAAAGTTAGACAAAATATTAATATTTGTTGTAAAGGCGCATTAATCAAGGTACTACGACCCAAGATATCTTAGCAAAAAATATGAATATTTAGTGTAACATATTTTGAGTTTTATAAAGAGGATTAGGGTCTACATCGATTTTTTCTATTTCAATCAATGTTACTTATAATCCTTGTCATCTAGGGTCGACAAATATATTTTCGTTCTCTGTGAACAAAATTGTTTTGCGAGAAACAAGAAAAATCTCCCTTAAACCTCCCCGAAATATCGTCCTCTGTGTATTAACTTAAATGTATCTTACGATTCAAAGATAAATAACATCAGTTATTAACTACTACATCCGTCTGATGGTACGAGATCAAATGAAACAAATAAAACCCATAATCGTGGGATCGCATGAAATAATTTTCCGCCTCTTAGGCTAACAATCTTGTGATTCATTGGCTACAGTACTACCTCTTTCACATTGAATTTATTTCTGACCTTCAGGCATTGAATGGGGTAGGATAAGTGGAAGGTTGTCCGAAGAAGTCGCCAAGGGTCTAAGTTGAAGGTATTGTACTATCCCAGTATTTGGCTGGTGTTTCTGACGGAAAATCCTGAAAAACCTGATTCAGGACGGTCATCCGCTAGTATCGAACTCAGAACCTTCCGAATGCAAGGTTAACGCTCTACCATTCTGCTCTTAGAATTATGATTATAACCATCCCTATATGCAACCCAAACAACATAGATGCTTTGTTGGTTGCATAAGGAGATACTATTCCTTATGTTAATAAATATACGAAAAGAATGTTTAGTTATTTATGAGTAAATAAATACCTTCGGGACCAAACATTGCGTATTGTCTTTCTCTGATTAAATAAAGTACTAAAGTTTGGTGAACAGTGGGCATATCTGCATTGAGCAATACCGTACATTTGTGCTTTGTTTCATGAAAAAATATACGTACATTCTTTGAATCTGTTTCCATTCTTACTGTAAGGAGCAAGGCACAAGAAAATCATACCCAAGTCTCTAGCAGAGTTGTAGATAGTTCAGTCTGGAATAATAACAAATACTTATTCTGGACTTAGTTCACGAAAGTAACTTTTTCCAGAAACGCGTTAATCTACCAAATGTAATACCAACTATCAAGTTAAATAGGCATACACACTAAATCATACACACTATATTCACTCTTGTTAGAGCGGAAAGAGGAAATTCCGCTCTTTTTTAGTGCGGAATTTTCAATCTAAAAGAGTGGTTTCAAACGAAACGCTCTCGCTTTGGATGGAAAATGTGCTCTTTCTAGATAAAATTCTGATGCATTTGGATGTAATTATTTCTTCAAACTTGAAAGAGTACTTCTCATCATTTTAGAGTGATTCACAATACTTTATGGTTACTAGTAATGAATGTTCTTGACCATTAGTTAGTGCGAATCTTATCAAAAGGCGAAGCTATGCTGTGAAATTTATCGCATTGCGTTTAGTTAAAAATGGCAACAGAAAACTTTTTTGTGAGAAAATATAGCAGAAGACGTCAGGAATAAGATATGTACATGAAATCTTTAAACGTTGTTCTCAGGAACCTGACGAGACGATATAAACCATTTCCAAGGTGTATTCTCGCTGTTAGGCTGCTGGATAGCTGGCTGGAAAGTACCGGGTTCAACTCTCCCCGAAATTAAGCTTTCACTCTATTTTATTCATAAGTATTTTCTTTCTTACTACTAATGAATAAATGCTCCTTTTGCATCTTTTTTCAAATTTTCAGTATTTTATAGCGTCGTTTTCGTGTTAAAAATATGAAAGCTTTATTTGAATAGAAGGAAATTCACCTAAAAAATATCATGTTTACGTTCGCGTCGAAATGGACTACCATAGATATCATCTTTTTCGAGCGGAAATTTCCCATGTTTTCTCCGATGAAAATTCGCTGTGAAAGAGTGTTTCTTGTTTCAACTCAAATTGAGCGGAATTATGCTCTTTGAATTTAAGGTGCAGAAATCATTTTTAGGATATCAATAGAAAGCATCGTTTGAGGAATGAGAAATGGTTCGCCGTAGGAAATTGTTAGGATAGTTAGTGTTACCTGACAGCAATCAGGTTAGATATTTTCTTGTTATGTGCATCCTTTTCATCATTTTATACAATTCACGGAAATAGGTTAGGTTAGGAAAGTCTGGTTATATTTATTTCGTTGGTATGCGATGCAAAACTGTCAATTGTCTATGGAATGATTTCATACTCCGCTCGACAATGGGAGTAATAGGAATATATTATTTTATTATCTATTTATGCAGCTTTTGCGATTATAGCTTCCCTAACGGTGTCATTCTAACACTGCATTTTTTGTTCAATGCTATCACGTATAATTTGGATCACTAGAATTATAACGCACTGTAGTCAGAAGTTCATGCATCTGTTATCTGTTACTCAACTATCGCCATGTTTCTTCTAGCCCTTGGTCCGTTCTGGCTTTACGAAAAACACAATTTGAAAACTGGTCAGAACGATTCTACCAGATATGAATTCAGTACTGCAGCTGAAGGTAGCTTATTTTACTCTGGAAAAATAGTTCTTTGCCGGTACTATCCGAAGAAATAAAAATCTCAGATTTCGCGGAAAGTGGACTTGGATCACTGTGGCTTTAAACCATCCATTTGATATAGTAAAATTTGCATTTATTAAAAAAAAACAACAACATATATTTGAGTATCCATCTGCTGAATTCTTATCTATAAGAAACAGTATATTTTATTATTTCTTGTGCACATACATGTAAACAAGTAACTAACTCTATGAACAATAGTGTTCGAATTTTGGTTTTGGGTTGTAACTTTACAATTACAAAATATGAGAACTTGAAAGAACGTAGAATTATACGTAAATATGAATCTATTGATAGAAATAAAATAATTAAATAATAGGTTTTCAACTCTTAAAATATCTTTTTTCAGCTTGTAACAGCTGACGTCATTTCACCGAATAATGCACACAGAACTCGCACAAAAAGTCTACAGACAGAAGTCCGGAGCCGCGTGTAGAAACAACCAATATGCTCACATATATCGTGCATTGAGGCACATAAGGCACAAAAAGCAAGATAATTTATCAGCAGATAATTTCTATTAATACAGAAATTAATATCCTGTCATGGGGCAAGCGATGTAGCGTTGGCAGCTGGGAGAGTCATGGCTGCGTTGGGACTCAAGGAATGCGGCACAGGTGACCGGCCGAGGGAGCCCCATATATTCATTCTGTCCAGGTTTTAAGAAGCGCCCTCAGAAGGAGAAGGAGAAAAAGAGAATAGCACACGCCCTTGCATAACTCTCTGGCAATGGCTGTAAACAATCCGACGACTTTCATTGCCAATTACATCTAGATTACAACTTCTCCAGGATATTCCAGCTTTATGTTCTACACCTTTTGGGGATTTCCTTTTTTCTTTTATTACTTCTGTTGCTTTAACATCTAAAACTACTCCCATATCCTTCTTATGTCAGCTCGTTGTCCTTGCTTTATAAATTTAAAAGGAATAAAATAAATAAAAATAATTCTTTTTAACAGAAATTTGTGGTAAAAAATTGAAGGATGCAATTGAAATTGAAGCTTCCTATTATTATTATTATTATTATTATTATTATTATTATTATTATTATTATTATTATTATTATTATTATTATTATTATTATT
>JAGDQP010054114.1:434-10752 GCA_022664845.1 Lepisma saccharinum
TATCGTCATAATAGTGAGACTTATAATCAAATATGCATTTAATGCAATATTTTCTGTACGCTAATGAATACCTCCCTTTCAGAAGGCTAAAAGAGTAACGTTTACAGTAACGAAGGTCTAACTATAAAGGAATAATGGATGCTATTGTATGTTAAATATGTGTGTATTTATACTTACGTATAACACTGTTGGTAAATTACATGCATTTAATTATCTGCTAAACGTGTGCGTATCTATACCTACGTAATAAAACTAAAAACAGGGTGGCGAGACAGCCCTGGAAGGTTTTTGCCTGTCAGACGGCTGTATTACGTTAAAGAAGAAGGATATATTGTCACGTAACACCTCTACGTAGCCGTGTGTCTGACTTTCTTCATTACAGTCCGCTACTTCTTTTATTCATATAGCTCAGCAATTGTTCTCAGGATACTGGGCCAATACCGAAATTTGGAGCCCCTCACCGGAAATCGAACCCGGAATCGCTCGCACTGAAGTCGAGCGCACTACCAACTAGGCTACGCAGAGGCTATATCTACGTATGATACTGTTGATAAATTACCTACATTTAACTATATTCTATATATGTTCGTATCAATATTAACGTTTGAATTTTGAATTTTATTTATGACCTTTAGGTAACTAAGACTCAGGCCAGTATTGGGGAGGGGAAGGGATGCGGAAATGTGTCGGTCAGGGTCTAAATAAAAGATGCTATTCCGACATTTGCCTGATGTGACTAAGGAAAACCCCAAAAAACCTGTCATGATGTTCGGTCACTGGGATTGAATACAACACCTGCCGAATGCTACGCCAGCGCTCTATTTCTGATCTACAAAAGCTCGATCTATACTTTCGCATAACAGTGGTGATAAATTATCTGTTAATTATGTACGTATCTATAGAGGAGAAGGTCCAAATACGGGCTACCATTTTTATTTTTCGAATACCTCCAAAATGTTCCAAGGAATGTACTATATATCAACTGTGAACATGTCTGATTGTGAGGTATGTTTTTCTGAGATATGTTTACTTTATAAAGTAGGGTTGCAAATTTAGATTAGAAACACATGACTATGATATTAAACATATTTTACAGAGATGTCATAATATTGACATTTCAAGTACTGGTCTAAATATGGGCTACTCTTTAAAGTTACCTTAAATAACTGAGAATGACTTTTAACAGTTCAAGATAATGTTCAAGAGTTATGATAAATGCCTTTTACGAAAGTCAGTGATAGTTCTTTTTTTCCTGAACCAGCGCATTTTTATGTGCTCACCTCGAACACGTGATACACATAACGCATAGGTTTCCTGTGTGTTCAGAGAATATCCTGCCGCACAATACACCATTCGTATCTTCATCATCTGGCTTTTCTCATAAGGATCTAGATGAGAAAACATCATCCTGGATTCTTCTGAGTCTGATTCTTGTCTTGTGAATTCTAAAGTTCCTTTTTTTCTTTTCTGTTCATATATATATTATTTTTTAAATTGTTCAGCTCTTTGCTCACCTTAACTAAAAGATAATGTATTTTTGCATTTACTAGATTCCAGCTTTACCAAGGAAGCCATAATTGTTTCTTAGTATAGGTTATTTGTTATAACAGTAGAACTTCATCGTTTTCTAAGTCGATTGCTGATTTTTTTCTTTATGACAGGAACTCTTGAAATATAAAAAGGACTTACTAGGTTTTAAATTCCAAGTACTGTGTTCTAAGAAAAGCAAATTCTTAAGATGAAGATGTAGGTAGTCAAGGTAGCCAGTATTTAGACAGCTCATAGGTGTTGTTTCGTGAAACAACAGAAGTCAATACGCAATATAATTTATTCTTTGTTTTATACTGACTACGAGTGCTGTATCAGAGAAATACAACTTACCTTGTAAAACATTTCATACTTTGTTTAATTGTGTTTATGCCTGATAGAGCTTTCCTACTGTTGAAAAGAGATATAACATACAAATAAATCAAGTTCTTTGTTGCTAACTGAAATCCGCTACTACCTTCGTCCTTGGGGAACTGTTTCACACTTTTGTCGCCAGTCAGGAGTACTACACAAGTATATACACGCCAGAACGTCCGCTAGCCCGTATTTGGATCACAGCCCATAGTTGGACCTCCTCCTCTACCTACGTATAACACTTGATACATTACCTGCATTCAGATCCAAACCTTGTAATCCAATGGTTAACATCATGAACGTGGATAGGCTTTGAGGATGCACGAAAGTTCGAATCAAGCTGCTGCGTACAAAGACCAATGTTCCGTCGTTTTATATTCAGATTCTAGAGCAGAATAGCTCGACTATATTTTCCCCATCATCTGGTGAGGTGCTCGAGAGGATACGCTGTTTAATTTGGCAACAATTCCTCAAATTTGTGACGAACTTAAGTCATAGCATTCTTTCCATTTCATAAATAAAAATTAAATAATATAAAGATACTGTTCCAAACTTAAATGAATATCTTCTTTATATCTTTGTTAAATCCTACGTTTAGTACGTAAGCTCAAAGTTCAAATGGGAATTCCTTCTGCGTGTACAGCATTTAACTAAAATGTTCATCTTTGTGAAATTTAATTCATTTATTTGAGATTCTTTCATGTAGTTGCCATTTTTTTTATATAGTTAACTGAAGCACGTTATGTTCGTAATTCGTCCAGAGTTTTATATTCTTCACCTCAATTACAACTGAATCTTGAATGACGGTGAACGCAATTCAGAAACAAAAGACACGCTACCTCGATTAAGCGCATATACATGAATGACTTGTCTTCTTTAAAGGTAATTTTGTTACCAGATTACCTTTAAAAATCCTCTCAAACACGCACACGCATTCCAGAGCCTAACACATTTTCCCGCTTCTATCTCCATCGCTATCTCTCACCCTCTTTCAACCCTTCATCTCATACGGGAATTTTTCCCTACTTCGCTCCTAGCCTTCCGAATTATTCAACAAGAACAGTCGTGTTTTTTATTACTCTCTTCGCTTTTTATTTTTTTACGGCTTTCCATAAAACTACAACTCTGCCAGTGTTGCCAAAGGGTACATTTCTGAACAGATTCTGCCAGGAAAGATAAAAAGAGGATGTAATGTTAAATTTTCCCGTTCATATTATCTTTAAACGTGAGTTGTATCTCCGTTTTAGCTTCAGTTAATAACCGAAAGACATTAGTTTTATTTTGCACTTTGAACTATAATTACAAGAATTCTCCATGCACGTGTTTTAAAAGTAAGTATTTCCAAGTGTGGGAGAAAATTCTTTTTTCTGAACAGCCTTTTGCTGTTGTACTGTAGGTTCTAAGTTCCTAGTGACATTTGCATCGCCTTCTAGCGGCCTTCTTAGCTCCATTCCGAATTCCACGCGTTTTCTTCAGTGGTTATCTTTAACGACCGGTTGAACGCGGCTATTTCAGTCCTGAGTATAAAAATATTCAAAACATGTAAGCTGCAAAAGATGTGACAGAGCGTTCATTCACAACCTGATTCCTACCTACCCCACTCACGTTTGAGAATTCTGGTTGAATAAGTGCCCCTTTGAAAATCAATACGCAAACAATTATTTCTGAATCTTACTGTCAGATTTCAATCACATTAATCGAAAACTGAAGCCTAGGAAGGGGTGAGCCCGAACTAATTTACATAAAATCATATTTCTGCTTCAATTTCAATAATATTGTGTAACTAAGCTTTATTGATTTCTATATGAAGAATATTATCTTATGTGTAAATGCTTTGGATATACAATTCTTCATTATTCAAATTTTTTGAATTAAATGTTGTATAATAAACCAAATAGCTGGAATTATATGTTCGTATATGACCTAGCCAAAACATTTATAAGTACAGGAATAATATTTAATAGACATCCAAATATTTTATATTAATTGTATATTAAGATATTTCTTCTTTTATACAAAGTCTATGTTCGGAATAACGAAGGTAAACGAACTCTCACGAAACATGGGTATATAAACCAATGTTTTCTTGTTTGTCTTCCTTTGCTATATACTGTTCTTATATGCATATGCGCTCCTTAAAATAGGTATGCGTTAATTAGTTTTTTCGATATATATGTTTGAATTTTCTGTCCCAACTAATTACTAATTGCCTTAAAGGAAAAATCCCACGCCAGTAGCCAGTAGTCAGATCAGTGGTAATTAAGAATATATATAGGGCTATTCAGGGACCGTTCCTGTATGTTGCATTTATATAATAACACCATAATTGAATCGAAGGAGAATGGCTAAACTGTTAAACGTCAGTCAGTGAAACATTTTACTCTGAGTAAGGGAAGGACTACAAAAGATGATAAATAATATAAGTCTTATATCATTTTCTGATGAGCAACCTGAATAAACACTCATATCCGCAGACAGGGGTTCTCCCTGACTTTCCCACAACGGGGGATTTCCTCCCCAAACTATGGACCACACTCCGCAACTTTAAGTTTTATACTGTGAGGAATCGATATATCCTGCAAAACTCCACTAATATCCTCTCTATTTATGCTTTACGTGCCCCACAAACTGAAATTCCTGATCGTATGTAACGTACAAGTATGTGTGTCGTGTTTTGAGAGCAAGCATTTTCGTAGCCTTTACTCAGTGATTGATTTATAAAATTACAATATCTCCATAATGTGAAGTCTACTTATGTTGACGTCTGTTGGCTAAAATAAGTTGATCGGTGCTTTTTCCGGATTCCTGACGATAATTGTAAATTGTAACATTTCTCAGAAACATTAGCAATTATATCCAGGAACTTTTCAATATATTTTTAACAATATAGACTTTTGAAATGGATCGAGTTTGATCGACTAGAATCTTGGGTGATTCACTCGGTTCCATTATCATCGGGAATTCAATAAATGGCGACGAGCAAAAACACTCGTCCACTAGAAGCAGTTGCATAACTAACTGACTGTAATGTGAATTCCTGGACCTTCAGGGCCACCAGGAGGGACTTTTATCTTTTCCTAAGTTACTTTCGTCCTTTGGTTTATAATAGTTTATGGGAAAAATTTATTTAGGAATTTGGTTAGATTTATATTAAGCCTTTTTCCAAATCGGACCCGCACCAAGACATCTTCGCCCCCGAGCAAACATTCATGAAATGCACCTGAGATAGCTTGTAGATTATCTTGAGTGTATAAAATTGCTTATCCCGGAAGTGGTCTAAATTGATATTTAATTTGGGTATTGCACAAGAATGTTAAATATAGTAAATAGAGAGTAGGTCAGTTGATTTTTGAATAAAAAATAACTATTAATGTTATTTTGAATAAATAAATGATATATCAAATTTGTCAGTCAGAAAAAAGTAAGTTCAAGTTATGGGATAAAATTATAATGTAAAGTTGGAGTCCATAAAGGTAATGGTTTGGAAATAGATTCATTAGAATGATTTGTGTGGATCATCTTGAAGACACCGATGTACCCCTTCCATGCATGACATCTTGCATTGTTCCGTTGATGCGTAAATTAGACTATGTTTTGAATAATTATATTGTTTGTTGAATGGAATTTGTGCACTTTGTATAGGTCTGAGAAGTTTATTTTTATTTTATTTTTTATTTGTATCATTGGTTATATCCGTTGACGTTTTGTGGTTCTTTGTTTTTACTTTACTTTGGAACGGCTCCTTTCATTAAGATGTTTCCATAAACTACTTTTAATATTTTGAGGTGGCATTGCAAATGTTCTTCCGAAGTAATATTTAGAATTGTATGAAGTTTGTTTGATAGGTCTTCAGGAAGAGCTAATGAAAGAACAGAGGAGACCCACTTGACCATACTTGAAGTTAATTCCTGTAAGGTATTGTTTATATAAGCATGTCAGTTCTTTGCAGAGTTCCTCTAATATATCATTGTTAGATTAATTCTTATTTGGTGTCCCGTAGATTTTGTTTTGAGTGATGGATTGAGTTTTTTGGGGTAGCAGGGGGCAGATAGAGCTAGCAGTTAGATGCCCCCTTTTTCTTGCAAGTAGAGCAGAAGTTTGGATTGGGTGCAGTAGTACATGAGTAACTGGGATATGATTTCCCACACTTAAAGCAAATGGCCCTATTAGGGCAGGGTAGCTTCTCATGGTATTGGTAACATCTTCGACAGGATAGAGGCCTTGCCGTTGAACGAGATGTTTCTACTTTATATGTGAAAAAGCCGATGGTGATGCCATTGGTTATTAGGTCACCAATGAGAGTATAGACGGATCAAAGGAAATAGGATGCTATCTCCTCGTATTCTTGTGAGATATGCAATGAAATATTTGCTTTTAGATGTTGCTTAAGTTTGTCTATGTTGGTACCTGGTGGGATGGACTTTATGACACAGGTGAAAGTAGTATTTGGTTTAAATGTCATGTCTTCTTTTCCTCAAAACTGTCCATTTTAGCCTCAGATTCAAAGTTTAATTCTTTAGAAGCATTCAAGAATCTGTTTTTGTTAAATTCATCTTTAAAATGGAGTCTAATTTCTGAATTATTGTCTCTAGGAAAGGCTGTCAATTAAAGATTTGGTATTTTAGATACTTTTAATTTGTGGAACTTGATAGGATTCCTTAGATCTCTATTTAATTTTCCTATTAATACACCGTATTTAGTATTTGTACCAGTAGGATCTTTGATATTCGGTCCCCTTATTTCATTGCAGGTTTTCTTTATAGATGTGAGTTGAATATCATCATCACAATTATGTTCCGTATATTTAATTAAATCGCTTCTATCTGTGTTTTAACCAAACGATTTGTAATTACGTGCCAGATGACGCAACAGAATTCGTACTAATTTTATAATAAAGATGCTAAGGAAAGAGGCATGCATCGTGATGCACAGTTGAACCATATTATGAAAATGAATGAGTGGAAAACAATAAGTGGGTAACTCTACAAACTTTCGTTTGTTCATAAAGCACTGTAGAAAGAAAGTGTCCGGTGTTTAATGAATTACTGTACCTTTCCTACATATTCGGCTAATTGTATCGTGAACCTTTGAACATTCTCAATGATTATTTCCCCTTCTGATAGCTGGAAAGAACAAGAGTATTTGGAGGAAGGAGAACATGTTCGGCTTTTGCTTTCAACTGTTCAATTCCCTGTAGAAAACGGGCACATTTTCATGATACTCAAACCACTTTTTACAATCAGTCTGTGGATACTCTTCATCTTCAACACTTATGCGGCCGCAGTTGTGTGTACTGAACCCAGAAAGCAGGTAGACTCTATATTCTCGGTATATCCCAGATATATTCCTAAAAGAATATGGAATAGTTGAACATTGAAACAACATACCAACTATTTTTTATTTAGCTTAATAATTTTGGGTCAGGAAGATAGCTATGCTTAATCTCACCACATGTTACTGTTCAGACATGTGGCGTATAAATATATAGAGGACATTATTAAGAAATGCGTGTCAAAAGCAGATATTATGGGTCAGAGCTTCCTCCAGATACCCCCATTAGAGAATTTACTTGTAGAGGATACCAATAACATTTAATAGGTTTATAACGACTGCACAGTCGCTAAAAAAAACCTATGACAGAATGTCGTCAAAACTGTCAGTTTAACCGTCTTTTACGCGTGACAAAGTCCAAAGTCTGAAATGCAGCCGAGTACGTTGTATTGCACTTATGTTACGACCTTTTATTACTAGTTTGTCTCTTCTTGTATGCTTTTGATTTATTTCATTCAGAGAACTATATTGGAAGACACTTACTTACCAGGTGTATGCATAAGTTTTTGCCGGTTTTTTTTTTGTAAAGAAAACACGTAATTTTCAAGGGAAATTAATTTTGTTTTATTCAAAATATTGGCCATCAGCTTATACACATTTCGCCTATCTTTCAGGTAATTGATGCATACCATGCCAGAAAAACTGCTTGTCTTTTGCGGCAAACCATTCGTCGAGCCATTTTCCAACGTCTTCGAAATTGCTGAAGTGCTGCTCTGCAAGTACGTGCCCCATTGATGCGAAGAGGTGATAGTCAGATGGCGCCAGGTCTGGGGAGTACGGGGGTGAGGATGTCCCATCCAAGCGATTTCAAGGTGTCTTTCACTGGTTTTGCTGTGTGAGACGGCGCATTGTCATGTAACACAATCACTTTGACATGTCTTCGGGCCCATTCTGGTCGTCTTTAAATCCGTCCGATCAATCCGTGATTTAAATCAATCATTTGTTGGCGATAGCGTTGTGCATTAACGGATTCGCCGGGCTTCAAGAGTTCATAATACACAATACCGCTCTGATCCCACCAGACACAAAGCATGGTCTTCTTGCCGAAGCGATTTGGCCTTGGTGTTGAAGGACCGGCTTCGCCAGGTGAAAGCCACGATTTTTTCCGCTTCGGGGTTTCAAAATAAATCCATTTTTCGTCACCCGTCACAATTCGATACAAAAACGATTTCTTTCGTGGCGTTGAAGCAGCATTTCACAAGTGACTTTGCGATTTCCCATTTGACGTTCATTCAAATCGTGCGGGACACATTTACCCAGTTTATTTATCTTCCCAATTGCTCGTAAACGTCTGCTGATTGTTTATTGTGACACAACTAATACATTTGCCAATTGCTGTTGAATTTGAGTTGGGTCATCCTCCAATAACACCTGCAATTGCTCGTTTGTGGTGTACTGTTTTTTACATTGAAAACACCACTTTTAAATTGTCGAAACCATGTCTCACATGTTCTAATCGATGGAACGTGTTCACCATATGTTTCTACCAGCACACGATGACTTTCAACAGAATTTTTCTTTTGATTAAGTAAGAAAAGCAATGCGTGCCGCAAATGTTCTTTTTCAGGCACAAACTTCGACATGATCACTGAACGCCTTGGCGGACTCAACTTGTGTGTGTTTGTAGTTTAATGTCAGACGAACAAAATGACGTATGTGTCAAATGAATACGCTGCGTACTTTTTGCTGGTGCCATCTCTTAGTTAAACCGGAAACTACTTATACATACACCTGGTATGGATCCAGTCACAATTTCGAACACCGTACTGTTAACAAGGTACACACATAAAATAAAAAAAATGTATTTTTAAGAAACACTTATGTTTGCCACTTCCACACATGGAAACATTATTTGCAAACTGTTCCCAAATGTTGCGAAACATTTCAGAAACAATTGGAAAACATTTAGAAAACAAATTTTGATATTTTCAGAGAAAGAAACAATGTTTCTTGTTTCGCATTTGAAATGCAAAACAGGTATGTACATTTGAAATGTGTGGACTTAGCTGTGTTCAACAACTCATTTGTTATCAGATAGGTGATGGCAATTTTGCCATGTTAAACTTTAACGTCTTTTTATCGCTACGAGGACATTCTTTTAAAATTGATTAATGAACTAGAAGTATCTGTTTTAAAGTTATTATTTAAATATTTAGGTTAAATATTAATTTTCACTTGCGTGACAAAAGTTATTTAAATGAAAGAAACGTTAGTCATGAAAAATACTGTAGAAAATTGTGGAGGAGTGGTTGGCGCGCACACTTTTTGTGCGCGTGGTCACGGATCGTCGAGTGGAGTGGTTCAGAGCTTACTTTAATAAAAACTGTAGATCTCCTCCTCCGAAGCTCAGCATCTCCTTCGGAATTAACGTACGAATTCAATCAATCAATACCTACAGTTCTAACTCAAATAATTATAAATTGTCTGTAATAATAAAGGTGTTTGATTTGCGTGGCAAAAGAATGTTGAAGGTATTGTGTATTATACACAATAGGTAGTTTGTACGTATTAACTCCTTTCTAAAACTGGGGTGGACAAAACAAACACATACAAACTACCTACTGTGTATAATGCACAATACCTTCAACATTCTTTGAACTACGTGGGATAAGAATAAAATTATTAATACACTGTCACTTACCACAGTAAAAATTAAATGAACCATACATTTTTCCTCACGACTGACTACACTGCGTATGCATATTACTGAGAATTGTGGGAGTATAAGAAAAAAAATATCATGCGTTACTTTGTCTTATAGAATTAGCATATTTTGGCTCTGCGCCGAAACAAAGAAAATATGAGTAGGTGGCAGATTTGCAAACATGATCAAATTGACGTCACCATCATGGTGTATTGTACATGAAAGGTAAAAAAATATATACTATAAATGAATTCCATTCAAATTCAATACTCTTTCGTATGTATCTTTAACTTTCTGTTCCAAGTACACTTGTCGAATCTGTCTGTTCTATAAATGTAAGTAAAATTAAAACAAACTAAACCCTGAGTGACCAGGTTTTGTGTGCGTATATATATATATATATATATATATATATATATATATATATATATATATATATAT
>JAGDQP010054116.1:0-13409 GCA_022664845.1 Lepisma saccharinum
CCCCTTTCGTTATACAAAAACAACTTAATTACGTTGCAGGTGAACTTGCACATGTTAAAAAGCTTCGCAACGGCACCTTGCTCGTGGAGACGTTAACTAACAAGCAGTCAACTAATCTCTTAAGAATGAAGACCCTAGGACAATTCGAGGTTCAAGTTGAACCGCATCGTCAACTCAATTATAGTCAGGGCGTAATATCTTGTTGGGACTTTCAAGATATCCCTGAAGAAGAGATTAAGGATGCACTTGCCAGCCAAGATGTACTTAATGTTCGTCGAATTAAGACAAGAAAGAGTGGAGAACTTCAACCCACGAGTTCGTTAATTTTGACGTTTGCCATGCCACAGCTCCCCAAGGACGTGAAGGCAGCATTCTATTGCTTACCTGTCCGTCCTTATATACCGAGTCCGCTCCGCTGTTTTAAATGTCAGCATTATGGTCACACCAGCACGTCGTGTAAGGCGACCTCTGCTGTATGTGCAATATGCGGTACCAGTAGCCATGGTGCGGATCCTTGCACATCACTGAAACCTCAGTGTGTTAACTGCAAGGGTGATCACACGGCCTGGTCGCGTGACTGTCCGGTATTTAAAGAAGAAAAACGTATTAGAGAGCTGATGGTGATAGAGAAAATATCTGCTGGCGATGCAAAACGTCGCGTAAAAGAGTCTCAGCGCACCCTTCCCTCTGGTGCGTTTTCCCATGTTGTAGCCAAAATAGCAGTTAAAACTGTCTCGGTTGGTACCCAGACAGTTAACGTATCAACACAAACAGAGTCTGTTGTGCATGACGACACTCCGAAGCCGCCCAAAGAATCGGAGACTCCTAGCAATATGCCGCCGGAGAGTCAGGGACAAAAAACACCTGTGAAGAGCTCTAGAGCTCCACGGGTTCAGCCTACATTTAGTCCCTATAAAGTCTCCAAATTAGCTCGAACTTCACCTCTCGCTACGAGCATTAAGACTTTGACGAACGTTTTGGCTGCACAATTAGCTCAGGACGAGTCTCTAGATCCTTTCCATCAACCAAGTTCATCTTTGTCCTCCGACATGGTTGAGGACCCCCTGATGGAAATAGATTTTAATATCGTTGGAAGGAGAGGGAAACCTATCTATAAACCTAAACTTAAACGGTAATCTTTTACTTGTTTTTGAAGATTTTTATGATTTCCGTTTATTTTTTATGATTATGCTCCATTGCTGTTATGTTTTATAGTGTAGTTTTGTTTTATCTTGTGAAGTCCCATTTACAGGCTTCCATTAAGTTTTATAGTGTAGTTTTGTTTTATTTGTAAAGCCCCGTTTACAGGCTTGGATTTTATTCTGATTGTGAAGACCTTTTACATCTTCATCTTTTATATTATTTTAATTAACAGCTATTTTTAGACGTGACAAAGATAAGGGGCTTCCCCGTATCGGGACGGGCGTAAGCCATAGTGCTGTTACCGCCCATAAAATTCATTTTATCATTTATCATTTACAAAATTCACTAATAATGAGTTCTCTATCGGAAATTTTGAAACCTTGCACATCAATAATGTACTGCCTCGCACATAATATTCGTGAACCACTAGGGTTCTGCTGTTCCAAAATTAAAGGTATTAATAAAGCAATACACTCAGGGTCTTTTATAAAATGACGACAAACTTTAAGCAAAATGGTTTTTGAAATATGAGGATGACCCTGGTCTATGAAACGTTCATAATAGTCTTGGAAAAGTTCTGGATCATTCATACGACTTTGAACATGTTGTGCTTTACCCAAATTACGCTCTGAACACAAAATAGGACTGTCTTGTAAATAAATATTTACTGCTTTCAATATGCACTTGTTCACAACATAATCACCGTTACAACTCGTACACTGAACCATGATCACTACACAGGTCCACAGTATATGATAATAATGATTAGACATAGTTTTCGTCCACTACACAGTTCAACTTCACAAACACTGTCTCTTATTGGGACCGGCGGGCTGCACGATCTTTGTCTGCAAACATATCCTGCACCTTCCATAATTCGGTTTTCATCAGACGTTGAATTTCCCAATCCATCTTCCCTTTCAGTTCAGATGCGTTCGGATGCTTATCCAAGTAGATCTTAAACAGAGCTTTAATAGTCTTGAGATCATGTAACTTGTGCCGAGTTCGAGCCTCAAACTCAGGATAGACCGCCTCTGGAAACACGTCGGGTAACATATACCCATTTAAACGCCCCGTGACATTCGTACTCCTGCCGGTGAGGGCTGTTCCTCCAGCATCCCAAACAAAGCAGGCTTTCTGAGGGTTTCCAAGCGTCGATAGCGGACTAAAACATGCCTCGTCCACCCAGCGCGGTGTTCACTTACATAGCGGTGCGACTGGAGGTTGTCTTTTGTAATGCGTACAATAGGTTTTGATGCTTCCATGGTTCGCCAGTAACTGTCTCGTAATGTCAAGTCTCCTCATGGTAAGGTAACAAGCACTAAGCATGTCCGTCAATACCATGCCAGCGACGCAGTACGTGTCTGCGCAACTCACACATCAAGTGGGTGGGGTAGTCCATGTTTCGTTTGTGTGCGTGTAGTTAGTTCATTAGTAAACATACAATGTCTGCGTCGTTATTAGTTTCGCAACAGGGGGTTGGTTATCCAAGTAAGTACTTCATTAAATCGGAAGAAGAGAGAAATGGTTACGTATACCCCCGAATTATTTCTGATCGCAGTAAATAATTCGTGACAAAATTGAAATGCCCTTCCACAGTGGAATTGCTACTTCGAATTGTTTTAATTGTTTTCTCCTTGACATTACTATTGCGCTCCATAGCGGAATATATGCCATAAAATACTTAATAGGATTTCTGCTGCTGTTTTCGAATGAAATTTGTTTTCATCTTTCTATTCTTCAGTATTTTCAAGTTTCTGTTTCACGTTATACAATCTGTTATACAATCCTCAATTGAGTTTAAGGGATGCTCTGAGCGTATTCAAATGCCAAGCTCACTTCCTCGTAGTACACCCTGTAATCTGCAGTGCTTGCAGGCTAACGAGGCTCTGGCGACTGGTGGCACCAGGATAAACATGCTGCGACTGTTATTTTTATTTATTTTTTAATTGTCTTTTGTTTTATTATTATTTTTATTTTTTACTGAAGACCCTTTACATCTTCAGCTTCTATATATACTATATTTTATATTTTAATTAATAGCTACAGATGGACGTGACAAAGATAAGGGTTTTCCCCCTATCGGGACGGGCGTAAGCCATAGTGCTGTTACCGCCCATAAAATTAATTTTATCTTAAAATCCTCAAATATGTCTACACTGTTTCAGCTTCCTCACATCATCAATCAGAAGATACCTTACAAGTTTCTGTTCTTTGTCTTTAGATGAGCGGACAGTGTGTGTAATAAGTGGGCGTTACGAATAGTATGCATTTACCGTCAAATACTTCATTTCCCCAACATGCTTCCCATGATGTATGATATCATGCTTTCCTCATCGTAAACCCTAATAACTGAATGTAGCAGAGCGAAACTGAAATCAACGGGGATGAGGCGTTGGACCAACCCTTCGTACGACCAACAGCCTTTCAAGCAGCAAGAACTGGCGTACGACCAACACCCCAGGGCAAAATCCTGCGTTGGTCGAACGGCGTGTTGGTTCAACGCTGGTACTACGGAGTGTTGGTTTCATGCCGGTGTTGGTCCAACGCAGTGTTGGTTTTACGCAGGTGCCCAAAAAATAATTTAAGATGATTTTTTTATTATGTTTTTAGGTTTTATATATCATGGGCGTTGTCAATTTTATTGTAAGTCCAATGGAGTGTTGGTTCAACGCCGTGTTGGTTCACCCAAATCAACTTCTATCAAAACAACCTCCTTACTTGACACTCATGTATCAAGTTGGAAAAAAGTGTGTCAAAGGTGAAACAGAATGATCTGTTGAAATGAGTTCATCAAGCGGTATGGGCCGTTCCATTTCCCGTTCGAAAGCTGGCCAAATAATACAGAACCTTCCTATTCACATACCAATTTGGTTTCGTGACAACTGAACCGATGGCATCAATATACAAGATTTTCGGATTGCAATGTTCAGCAAATAATATCTGGTCTTGTGTAAATAACGCGACTTTCAATGGTAAGTAGCAGATTTCTTAAATATAGTCATAACCTTTATTCAGGAACGCATTTCGGGTTTCCACAATGTCTAGGAAGATTTCTTTGTGATGATCATCTTGTTTCGTTTTTTATCCTTTAACCGTTTCAAAACATACCGAGAAGGACCGGGAGATAAGTTACCTGCTTTTAATGAATTCTGATATGTATTTCGGAAAAAATCCTCACGGACTTCAGTTGGAGTATTAACCTCGTGGCTAGTTCGTCTCTGCAGTGACCCCCTAAGAAAACGCGTTTTAAGATCTTTTTTTGGTGTATGAAATTGCCAAACCCTACCACATAAACACGAACTGCACCACTAATTTGTACATTTCTCACAATGAATTGACAAGTTCTGCAGTTCGATTGACTGCAATCAGCATATATCTTTACGTAATTCTTATTACCGGTTGGACTTGTTCTAAGGACTCAATGGTAGTTGAAATTCAACACACACCGTTTGTTCACTAAGGTGAATTTTCTGAAGAGGAGGTCACTCCAACCCTTCTGAAGCTTGTGCCGACCACGTGTTCTATCCAATGGACTATACTACGTCATTCCTCTTCTGACAAGGTGAAAGCAATATTCCCTGGATACATACCTTTAATGACTGGATTTTTTTATACATACTATATTTAAAGACTGATTCGAAACGGTTTCAGTCAACGGTTAGTTTCACATGCAATATTATCTCACATCAATTACCTTCTTTACACATCTTCATCTGGAGTTTCGGAGATTCCTCAGATCAAATAAAATCTTCAGCTATATTGGTGTAATCATCTACAGCCTTCTCATTTTTGCTCTCACGTACATTTCGATCTATAGCCTTTTCATATCGATCTTACAAGAACCATTCTGGGTATGTACGGATTTGCATAGTCCTCACTAGAGCTATCTGAACTGTTCTTCCTACGTTTCTGTACTGCTAGCAGTGCATTCTTTCAGTCTAAGGAAGCTAAAAACGAAAATGCTTTCGTTTCTCAGAGGGTTTGCCATGTTATCAACTAGGTCTTGTCTTTTATAGAACGCCTTCACCAAAGGGGTATCTTCAGTATCCTGACTCCTTTCTCGCTAGACGAACATGAACGCTAGACCTACCGTCAGAACTACACTGATATACCACGTTCTTAGTCAGGGAGACTATTGGAAGGTTCCAGTTGTGTTCCGACTTCACAATCCATTTCAACCTGGCATCATCAAAAACAGCTACATTATCAGTTCCGAGTACGAAATAAAACGCTTGTTACTAATAATTTACCACATCCTCAGGAAGTTCCTCTTATGATCATCTATTGGCGACCTCATCGCAGGTCTACGGACCGCAACGTGATGAAACCATCACATAGCCCGAGCAGCAGACCATCGCTGCTCGTATAAGGCGTAGGGAATTGGCGACCCCATCGTCCGGCCGGTTTATGCTGGTTGCAATGAGCCAACAACGGCGTAGGGAATTGGCGAACCCATCGTCCAGCTGGCTTTTGCTGGCTGCAATCAGCCCTCGCAGCTAAACAGTACGCTGCCTGCAGGGAGGACCAGCCCAGAGGATTTCATTTAGATTCACCCCATTTTTCATCCACTGATGACTCATTATTTTATCTCCTCTTGTGCTGTGAGTTGCGCCTCCGCGCAATGACCAAGAATGTGACAGGATGTATTTGCATTGACGATGGCCCCTGGGCCCAGGGGAAAGGGGGCGGAAACATTGGATAGCGCCTAGTTCTTAACAGCAGATTCTTGGATGGTCTAGCTCGTTGAGACTGGGAAGTGCGTCATTTGGGAGCTCTTCGGACGTTTGGTCTCGCCAACACTCGGGGGAGTGGGTGTCCCAAGTATCCATCAGTCGGGAGTACAAGTGATTTCGACGCCAAGTCATTGGACTTCGCCTCGATTTCCAGCTTGCTGACAAGGGTGATGAGGGTAGTACCCGGCAGCCTCGTTGGCTTCTCAGAACGAAGACGGAGAAGTGTGGGCATTTACGGCTAACATTCATCTTGGCTCGCCTTCGCAGAAAGAAAGAAAGAGACAGAGCGAAGAGAACGTCACTGATGTTAGTAAGAAGGCGCATAGAGCTAATGCATCAAGCAGTGACAAAGAGAAAATTGAAGTAGAGGAAGAGACAAGTATCGTACCGTCTATTACACGATATCTTGTGATTAAAGACTGAAACAGACAATCCAGGTGGTTTGAAGGTGTTATCCGCTTTCGTTATACAAAAACAACTGAATCACGTTGCAGGTGAACTTAAGCATGTTAAGAAGCTTCGCAACGGCACCTTGCTCGTAGAGACATCTAATAATAAACAGTCAACTAATCTCTATAAACTGAAAACCCTAGGACCATTCGAAGTTCAAGTTGAACCACACCGTCAACTGAACTTTTGTCAGGGTGTAATATCTTGTTGGGACTTGCAAGATGTCCCTGAATAAGAGATTAAGAATGAACTTGCCAGCCAAGGTGTAGTCAACGTTAGACACATTAAAACTCGAAAGGGTGGCGAACTGGAACCCACGAGCTTGCTAATTTTGACGTTTGCCATGCCACAGCTTCCTAGGGACGTGAAGGCAGCTTTTTATTGCTTACCTGTCCGTCCGTATATACCCAGTCCGCTCCGCTGTTTTAAATGTCAGCACTATGGACACACCAGCACGTCGTTTAAGGCGACCTCTGCTGTATGTGCAATATGGGGAACCAATAGCCATGGTGAGGATCCTTGTAAGTCACTGAAACCTGAGTGTGTTAATTGCAAGGGTGGTCACACGCCCTGGTCGGGTGACTGTCCAATTTTTCAGGAGGAAAAACGAATTCGAGAGCTGATGGTACTAGAGAAAATATCCGCTGGTGATGCTAAACGTCTATTACGAGAGCCTGAACGCACCCTTCCCTCTGGTGCATTTTCACATGTTGTAGCCAGGATACCAGTTAAAACTGTCTCGGTTGGTACCTAGACAGTTAATGTATCAACAGAAACAGACTCTGCTGTGCATGTAGATCCACCCAAGCCTCCCCAAGGATCAGAGACTTGTCGCAATATGCCGACACAGAGTCAGGGACAAAAGACACCTGTGCAGAGCACTAGAACTTCGTGTTAAGCCAACTTTTAGTCCCTATAAAGTCCCGAAATTAGTCCGAACTTCGCCTCTCGCTACGAGCATTAAGACTTTGACGAACGTTTTGGCTGCACAATTAGCTCAGGACGAGTCTGTAGATACTATCCATCAACCAAGTTCATCTTTGTCCTCCGACATGGTTGAGGACCCCCTGATGGATATGGATTTTAATCTCGTGGGAAGGAAAGGGAAACCGAGATATAAACTTAAACGGTAATATTTTATCTAGTTTTTGCCGTGAATTTTATGATTTCCGTTTATTTTATATGATTATGGTCCTTAGCTGTTAAGTTTTATGGTCTATTTTTGTTTTATTTTGCGAGTGCGCATTTACGGGCATCCTCTTTATACTGGCCATTTACACCAGTAGGTTGAGTGTGAAGACCTTTTACATCTTCATCTTTTATATCTTCTTTTTTATTATTTTAATCAACAGCTAAGTTTTTACATGACCAAGATAAGGGTCTTTCCCGTATCGGGACGGGCGTAAGCCATAGTGCTGTTACCGCCCCAAAAATTCATTTTATCATTTTATCTCTGGCTTCAGATATGATTCAGGACCACCTGATGGATATAGATTTTAATCTCGTGGGAAGGAAAGGGAAACCTAGGTATAAACATAAACTTAAACGGTGATCTTCTACTTGTTTTTGGAGAGTTTTATGATTACCGTTTATTTTATATGATAATGCTCCTTAGCTGTTAAGTTTTATGGTCTATTTTTGTTTTATCTTGCGAGGGCCCATTTACGGGCATCGTCGTTGTACTGGCCATTTACACCAGTAGGTTGAGTGTGAAGACCTTTTATATCTTCTTTTTTATTATTTTAATCAATAGCTTAGTTTTGACATGACCAAGATAAGGGTCTTTCCCGTATCGGGACGGGCGTAAGCCATGGTGCTGTTACCGCCCATAAAGTTCATCTTATCTTATTTTATCTTTATGATAATCCATATTACTTTACTTGGATAGTGCATAGCACTTTTCCTATATTGGTCATGTTGAAAAAATGTAAAGTTCAGTCTATACCGGTGCTACTCTAAAAACTTGTACCGCTGTCTGGTCCATTCGCCTTACAAATATCACGGAAATTATTATATCCGTGGCAAATGTTTACTTCTAAAAAACTGTGTAGACCGGAAATCATTATTTTGAGTGGAATGAACATAAGTTCAAATTTCTGTCTCTTCGATATCGCTACAAACCCTCACTATCAGAGAAAGGCTCTATCTTGCAAGTAACAACGATATCTCATATGAGGCTGGAAGGAACTTTTAATTTCTTTCAATTTTTTACTAACAACTGTTTCATATAAGCTACGCAACGCTAAGTATCTTTGAAGATATGCAACTTTAATTTACTATTACAATTAGTTTATAGTTATTAGTTCCACATTGTCAGTGCTTGGGCTTCTAGCGGACCATTCAAAATGTCTTAAAAAGAGCCAATATTTGACCCGCAGATCTAGGTAGTGTTGTCCAACTCTGAACTAAAATGTACCTTCGTACACTAAGTTCAGATAAATCCAAGCGGAGTTACATGATGTGGAACAGATTGCACTAACCACAGATGTCCGAAGGGAATTACCGACCCAATTATCCAGTCAGAGTTGCTGGCTGTAATCAGTCCTCGCAGCTGCTGACGTTGGTCACGCCCACGTGAAGTTCAACATGTTTGATCTTAGAGTTGCTGAGCACAAAACAGATCGAAAGAACTGTCGCGATATTTCAGATTGTCTCTGAAAAGCTTCAATATCTGTCAGCTTCTGTCACTTTTCAGATAATTTTTTACACGGAAGAACACTTTTCAATTGACGATACACTATACTGTATAACAAATTAGGATGTTCAATTTTGACACGCTTCATAAATGTCCATAAACCTTGAAAACTTGTTAACTCCAAACAATCGATCGAATAATGGTCTTGCTATGAAGGTCTTCTGAAGTTGTTCCATCTTTGTGAGTCAATCGAAAAGATTGAAATCCAATATTTTTCAAAAGTCCTCTGAAGCTTTGCGAAAGCATACATTTTGGAAAACTGGCTCAATTCGTTGAGTGTAATGGCTTGACTATGATCATATTAATCCATGTATTTTGAAACATCTTCTTCTAACGCACATCGATTGGCTCTTTCAGAATACGGACTCTGTGCAAGAAAAAAGTCCTTCCTCTTTCAATTATCTTTCTTTTTGGGTCAATTTGATAACTGCTTGCTCTAAATATAATGGATCTTGTTTAGAGTACTTGTCAAAAATAATTTTGAACTTCTTTCGGAGGATTATCAGTTAGTAAGAAATGGAGGAGAGTTCCTTGAGCTAGATCTCGTACTGCATGTAATGCTGGTGATTCTACTTGTGATCTCACAAATACCTTCAATAATGGAAACTGACACTCAAGCATGTTGAATTCTAAGTCCGGAGCCAGTTGATAATTGGTAAAGTCATCTAAAGTTGCTCGTTGTAGAAGGAAAGATACGTCGTTAATCCAACAATTATGAAGTATGCACCAGTGAAGAGTAGGTTGGTTGATACACGTCATTCTTGGCCAATTTTTATGTCTTAGAAAATAAGCTTCACAATGACATATTTCTGAGCTCTAATACGTTCTCCCGATTCACAAAATTCTCTTTTAAGACTCTCTTGCTTAGTTTGTTGATCCCATCCCATATCGCAATATCTGGATGATTAAGAACTTTGACATTCCTGAAAGTTCAAAGGCTTCAGCTTGTCCATCACTAAACAACCATGTGATTGATTCTGTAGTTCTATCAGTAGAAATTCTTCCCAATTTAAGAAATTCAATTAATTCCGTTAATGGCTTCTCGTTAATAGAATGGACATTTCAGAGCATGGCGTAACCTGGTACGATACAGTCAAATGCTTTAGAGAATGAATAAGCGCGATTTCCAGTCCATAACATCTCGCGTGCTATCAAATCAAGGAGGGATACTTGTTTAAAAATAAACAGCTTTATAACATGTATCACTTAGCTCCCATCCTAAAAATAATGAATTGTTCATAGCACTTATTGTGAATCATTGGAACTTGTCCAGTGATAACAAGTACCACTTTGAGTCCAGCTGACTGTGACGAATGAAGGGTGATCGAGGTTTTTCCTATAGTTTTCACTAATTTTATCACCACAACGAGACGTGCACTGGTGATAGTTCGATCTCCAGAAGATATTCTAAAGAACTACCTAGGTCTAGGGTGGTAAAGCCACAAGTTCGAACGCAAGTGTTGCCTACAGGTAAAGGTCCTTGCACGCTCGTTTTCTTAGTTTTAAGTCACGTGTGAAGTTTTCTAAGCACCTGAAAAGTTAATATGTTAGTGCATGCAAACAACTTAATTCTGATACTGATAGGTGAAGCAATTTTGAAAGTTAAAGATATAATTTAACAAATATATTGTTAAGACAAAAAATGATTTTAGAACAATTACTAACAATACTATTTTAACAGAATTTACAAATTGCACTATTGATATTTGAAACTAGAATTTCATAATAGAATATTACTTTTTATAAAACGTTACTTTCTTGAAAATGTGCCCAGTAATATTATCTATCCAAATTTTACGAACAATACTTTAATTAAACAAAATTGACTTTTTCAATAATTTCTTACAAAAAGATAACAAGCCTAAGAATAACAATTGTATATATTTGTTTTTTGTTATCTTAACAAAGCAACTGCAGTCGAAATAGGATGCTGACCGAATGCGCGACCACGACGCGGAAGACAGATGATTGATGATAATAGTGATGATGGGAATCGCAGGTCTACGGACCGCAACGTGATGCACCATCACATAGCCCCAGCAGCAGACCATTGCTGCTCGTATACGGCGTAGGGAATTGGCAACTCCATCGTCCGGCCGGCTTATGCTGGCTGCGATCAGCCACAAATGGCGTAGGGAATTGGCGACACTATCGTCCAGCTGGCCTTTGCTATCTGCAATCAGCCCTCGCAGCTAAACACCTACGCCGCTTGAAAGGAGGACCAGCAGAGAGGAGTAACATTCACATTCACCTCATTTTCATCCACAGATGATCATCATTTCATCTCCTCTCTGTGAGTTGCGCCTCCGCGCAATGACCAAGGATGTGACAGGATGTACTTGCATTGACGATGGCTCCTGGGCCCAGGGGAAAGGGGGCGGAACCATTAGATAGCGCCTAGTTTTTAACAGAAGATCCTTGGATGGTCTAACGTCGGGAAGTGGCGCCCCCATCGCCCAGTCAGTTTTACTGGCTGCAATCAGCCCTGGCAACTGCTAACATCGTTGCTGCCAATGGGAAGTCCAACAGCAGGGCCAGAGTGCTTCTCTGTTGCGAATATTTACTTCCCACTAGCGTAGGGGATTGGCGACCTCATCGCAGGTCCACGGACCGCAACGTGATGAAACCATCACATAGCCCGGGCAGCAGACCATCGCTGCTCGTATACGGCGTAGGGAATTGGCGACGCCATCGTCCGGCCGGCTTCTGCTGGCTGTAATCAGCCAACAACGGCGTAGGGAATTGGCGACCCCATCGTCCAGCTGGCTTTTGCTGGCTGCAATCAGCCCTCGCAGCTAAACACCTACGCTGCTTGAAAGGAGGACCAGCCGAGAGGATTTCACTTACGTTATCCCCATTTTTCATCCATTGATGACTCATTATTTCATCTCCTCTTGTGCTGCAACTTGCACCTCCAAGCAATGCTCAAGGACGTGATAGGATGTACTTTCATTGACGCTGGCCCCTGGGACCTGAGGAAAGGGGGCGGAACCATTGGATAGCGCCTAGTTCTTGACAGCAGATTCTTGGATGGTCTAGCTCGTTGAGACTGGGAAGTGCGCCATTGGGGAGCTCTTCGGACCTTTGGTCTCGCCAACACTCGGGGGAGTGGGTGTCCCAAGTATCCATCAGTCGGGAGTACAAGTGATTTCGACGCCACGTCATTGGACTTCGCCTCGATTTCCAGCTTGCTGACAAGGGTGATGAGGGTAGTACCCGGCAGCCTCGTTGGCTCCTCAGAACGAAGACGGAGAAGTGTGGGCATTTATGGCTACAATTCATCATGGCTCCAACACATCCTAACAAGTCGCCTTCGCGCACAGAAAAGAAGAAGCCAAAGAGACAGAATGAAGAGAAAGTCACTGAAGATAATAGAAAGAAGGCGCATATAGTTACGGAAACAACCAGTGGCACTGCAGAAAAAATAGAAATAGAGGAACAGACAAGTATCGTACCGACTATCACACGATATCTTGTTATTAAAGTAAAGTATGAAGCAGAGAATCCAGGTGGTTTGAAGGGGTTATCCCCTTTCATCATACAAAAACAACTGAATCATGTCGCCGGCGAACTTGCACATGTTAAAAAGCTTCGCAACGGCACCTTGCTCGTGGAGACGTTAACTAACAAACAGTCAACTAATCTCTTGCGAATGAAGACCCTAGGACAATTCGAGGTTCAAGTGGAACCGCATCGTCAACTAAATTATAGTCACGGCGTAATATCTTGTTGGGACTTGCAAGATGTCCCTGAAGAAGGGATTAAGGATGCACTTGCCAGCCAAGGTGTCGTGAACGTTCGTCAAATTAAGACAAGAAAGAGTGGAGAACTGCAACCCACGAGTTCGTTAATTTTGACGTTTGCCATGCCACAGCTCCCCAAGGACGTGAAGGCAGCATTCTATTGCTTACCTGTCCGTCCGTATATACCGAGTCCGCTCCGCTATTTTAAATGCCAGCACTATGGACACACCAGCACGTCGTGTAAGGCGACCTCTGCTGTATGTGCAATATGCGGTTCCAGCAGCCATGGTGCGGATCTTTGCACCTCACTGAAACCCCAGTGTGTTAACTGCAAGGGTGATCACACGGCCTGGTGGCGTAACTGTCCGGTATTTAAAGAAGAAAAACGTATTAGAGAGCTGATGGTGATAGAGAAAATATCTGCTGGCAAAACGTCGCGTAAAAGAGTCTCATGTTGTAGCCAAAATAGCAGTTAAAACTGTCTCGTTTGGTACCCAGACAGTTAACGTATCAACACAAACAGAGTCTGTTGTGCATGACGACACTCCGAAGCCGCCCAAAGAATCGGAGACTCCTAGCAATATGCCGCCGGAGAGTCAGGGACAAAAAACACCTGTGAAGAGCTCTAGAGCTCCACGGGTT
>JAGDQP010054117.1:0-13409 GCA_022664845.1 Lepisma saccharinum
CATAAGGAGTGGAACATGAGAATTCGAAAATTTTTAAAAACTAGGAACTTGAAATTTGCCATGCGTTCCTTATGAAAAGGAACAATTGATGACAACATTGCAAGTTCCACTCCCAAAAGATTTAATTTATTCAACCCGCACTAACGGGCAGGAAAATCAGCTAGTTAATTATAAAGGGAATGCAAAACACAGTGTGTTTAATTGTTACTGTTAGTGTCCTTCAACTAGTTACTGCTCTTGTCACCTCACGTTACATCAGAGCGTGTTGGTATTTACTAATATTATTCTCGGTATCGAGACGGGCGTAAGCCATAGTGCTGTTACCGCCCATACAATTCATTTTATTCTCTCTCACTCTCACTCTCTCTCTCTGCGTGCTTTGTATGTGTGTATGAAATTTCATGACTAGAGTTTTTATAGGACTGTCTCACCATAGCTAAACAGACAGCTCCCGCCCTTTTAATATAGCCATCTCTTAACGATTTTCTGAACTAAATAAATAGCGCTTGGAAAGCGAACTAGGGCAAGTGGTGGTGTAGTGAAAATACAGCATCGAATCGGTGTACCAGCCAAATAGTCTCCGGTTAAATTTCCGTTTCAGAAAACTGATTTTAAATGGTCTTTTTAAGAAGTAATTATTTTTCTCTCCTTTCTGCTTTCGAAAACACGCTCTGCTTTTGTTTCATAAGTCCCAAATTCACCGAAATAGATTAGGTAAAGTCAGATTAGACTTATTTTTGTTTTTTATTACACGTAAAGGAAACAATACGCAATTTAAACAATTCACTTCATTCATGGACAGGTTAAATAAAATGTTTCTATTAACTGTTCTGGTAGTAATTTTTTTTTATTTCTACTCGGAAAAATCCTAGATGGCGGTGTTGTTTAGATAATGAATGTTTTAGTTATTCGTTGACATTTTTGGCATATGGATATGAGTGATGTTTCAAATATATATTGTTAGTTAAGAATGACGCACAAATTGATTGTAATTTTATTTGTGTATGTTTTTCGAACCTAGATAGTACGGAAATGGTTTGCGTATACAGACGAAAGATGGAAACTTCGTTACAAATACGGTGAATATTTGGAAAGTATAAGTATAAATAATTGAATTTCAGTATCGCTTAACTTATCCGTCTTCTTTGTACCCATCTTCATGTCATCCCAAACGATAGCTAACGTAAGACAATACTGTCATTTTTGTAGAGTACGTGTTTATAACGAAATTCTCGTTATAACGAACGTGTTTTCCGAGCCCAACATGCATAAATATAACTCCTTTACAGTAAAACCGAGATATTTTTCGTTCGTTTTCGTGTACATATTAATACATTACCTGTGTTTTATATGTATAAATAAAATAAAGCAAAAAAAAAAAAAAAAAAAATATGGTGATATTTGTATAAACGCTTTTTAACAGCCAATAAGTACACAGGATACATACTCTAGGAAAACTTTAAAATGTCAGTGAAAATCCTATATTCTTGTTCTCAAATACAATGTTCATAACAACGAATTTTCGTTATAACGGAATAAAATCGCGGGTCCTGTAAAATTATTTATCACGGGATTTTTACCAGTATACTGTTATGCTGCCCCGTAGTTCCATTGATAAGAAGCCAGGCCTTAAACTGAAAAAGATTCCGTGTTCAAATCATTTTGCCTCACCCCGTTGAGTATCTCTAAACTATAAAGGAAGAAATTTAGGGAAAACGAAGTTAGAGGAGTCAATTATGAAACAATGTTATTACCTATTGGAGACATATGCAAAACAGAAATGATTATATATGTAATGTGTTGGCGTAGGTAAGGGAGGGTATATGGGGGATATATACCATCTCCTTGACTCAACTATATGAACTTGGAAAGAGAGTATTTCATCAAGAAAAAGAATAAAGTTATGTTTGCAAGCATATAATTGGTTATTTTTTTTTCATAGGTAAAGAATCATATTGTATATTTTGCATTGTAGTTTCACAATTAGATGGTTGTGATAAATAACCTTTTCCTGGAGGAGTTGCTGGACTCCCACCAGGCTCCTTCCCAGGTGGCCGATAGGGGAACGCCTACCAGATATGGTAGGTACCGCGTACCGGAAGTCGGAGCGGACCAAAACCAGCACTGCTGCCTTTCAGTTTGTAGAGGGATCTACAAAGGCTAGGGGGAAGAGGACCCCGACAGAAAACTCCTGGTCCTCCAGGTTGGGGGTTGAGCTTAGGGCCAACTACCCTACCTCCCAAAAATAACACCAGTTCAGAAACCAAAAACACAGCCTCAGAAAGGTGCATTGAAGGATAACGAACAAGGAGAAACGGAAAAGGACCATGACTGGAAGATAGCAACGTGGAACATTAGAACAATGAGACTACCCGGAAAGATGGAGGAAATTGCAGAAGCAGTACAAGGACTCAAAATAGATATAGCAGCATTGCAAGAAACAAGATGGAAAGGACAAGGAAGAATAGATAGGAAGTCATATACATGTTACTATGGAGGGAACGAAGATAAAACGGGAAACTATGGAACAGGATTCATTGTGTCGAACAGAATCAGGAAGAATGTAATAGCATTCGAACCTGTAAACGACAGGATAAGCAAAATAAGAATAAAAGGTAAATTCCAAAACATGACCTTAATCACAGTCCATGCGCCGACAGAAGAGAAAGAAGAAAGAGGAAAAGAAGGATTTTACGAAAGACTGGAGAAGGAATACGAGAGAATACCAAAATTTGACACGAAGATAATACTGGGAGATATGAATGCTCAAATCGGAAGAGAGGAATTTCATGACCAAGTGGCAGGCAAACACACACTACACGAAGTGGCAAAGAGAACGGGACAATGCTGAGTCAATTTGCAATGAGAAATAGAATGATAATTAAAAGCACCTGCTTTCCGCACAAAAGAATCCACCTAGGAACCTGGAAATCACTAGACCATACGACAGTAAACCAAATAGACCATGTTCTGATTGACAAAAGCCACTCATCAGCCATCACTGACGTACGAAGCCATAGAGGACCTAACTGCGACACAGATCACTATTTAGTTAAAGCAAATCTTAGACAAAGAATAACAAAACAACTTGTAAAAGGAACGAGAGGAGTAAAGTGGGAAAATGAGAACTTTAAAATAACAAATACCAAAGAAAAGTATAGGCAAGTTATAAGTGATAAACTAGGAAAAACAGAAGACTTAGGAAGCAACGAAAGAATCGATAATAATTGGAACAGATTAGAAAAAAGTCTCATAGAAGCAACTAAGGAAGTAATTGGAAAGGAAACCAGAAAAAAGTGGAATGAGTGATTTGATGAAGACTGCCAAACTATAATCCAACAGAAGAATAAAGCCAGGATTAAAATGATTCAAAAAGAGACTAGAAGTAACAGTGAGAGATATAAAGAGTTAAGGAGAGCATCAAACAGAACATGTAGGCAAAAGAAAAAAGAATTCTTAAAACGGTCTATAGAACAGGTAGAACAACTAAGCGGAGGAAATGAAACAAGAAAGTTCTATACAGCCTGGAAGAAAATGACTAAAGGATATATACCGAAAGAAATAGGATGCAAGGACAGCAACGGCAACATGATTAGAAATACAGAAGAAATATTGACAAGATGGAAATAATACTTCCATGAACAATTCTATGACGAGAATGACGGTGAAGAAATAGGTACTAGAATAGAATACAAAGACGAGGGCGAATTAGAAACGGAGCCAACAAGAGAAGAATTACATAGAGCATTGCAGAAGATGGAGAACAACAAAGCCCCAGGCAAAGATAACATAACAGCAGAAAAACACTGGAGAAGAAATGAAGGAAGAACTATATAAAATGATAATAAAAATATGGAAAGAAGAAAGAATGCCGGAAAGCTGGAAGACAGAAATATTGTGCCCAATACATAAGATGGGAGATAGAACAGAATGCGCAAATTACAGAGGAATCACACTGTTAAGTATAATGTATAAAATATTCACAGGAATTATATGATACATGGAAGAATACAAAAAATCACAGAGAAGGAAATCGGAGAATACCAGGGTAGATTTAGAGCAGAGAGAAGTACTACAGACCACCTATTTACAATCAGGCAAATAATTGAAAAACATTTTGAACATGATATTGACTTACATCTGTTGTTTGTTGATTTTAGAAGCGCATTTCATAGTATTAATAGAAAGATACTAATTGAGACAATGGTAGAAATGAAAATACCAGCTAACTTGCTCAACCTGACAGTCATGACACTAAGTCAAACAAGATCGCCAGTCAAAATAGGTAACCTAAAAACTGAAGAGTTTCTTTACAATAAAGGAGTGAGGCAAGGGGACGGATTGTCCACAACTTTATTTAACATAGCACTACAGTGCGTCATAAAAAAGATCGATAAAAGAGGCACAATATTCCACAAGTTAAGCCAAATACTTGCATACGCGGATGATGTTATAATAATATTCAAGACTATCAAGGAACTACAGGAAGTGTTTATAAGAATGGAGGATGAAGCAAACAAGTATGGACTAACAACAAACATAAGTAAAACAAAATATATGATAATAAGAGAAACAGCACAGTAATATCGTAATACAGTGGAAAGAATTCGAAGCAGTAAAAACGTTTAAATATCTGGGCATGCTGATAAACAGTCAGAATAAAATGAGAGAGACAATTAACGAATGAATTCAGGAGGGCAAAAGAGCATATTATGCTAATTTACAACTACTAAAAAGCAGACTAATTAACAGAGCAACGAAACTCAAGGTTTACAACATACTTATTAAGCCTATCGTAATGACCAGAGGTATTACGAACACGTGGACATTGTATAAATAATAACATACATGTTTATAAAACAAACATGTATGTGATGTAATAACATACATGTGGTTATGTAAGTAAACAAGTCATACACATATTGGAGCAGACAACGATCAACTCCGCAAAATAACACTAAATGGAGCAAATAACAAAAGATAAAGGGAGCTGGAGTCAAGTAAAAAAAAAAAACAAGAGAAACCACCCCTACAATCGCCTTTAAAAAAAACCTGCACAAAGCAAAAGGCATCACTCGTTTCCCCTGGTGGCCAGCTCCTCTCCTTCAACCGTTCGCAGTTTGCTAAAAAAACTAAAACATCCCTGGTACGCAGTTCGCTAAGGAACTAGTACTATCCTGCACAGTTAGTTCGCTAAGAAACTGGTGTGCACTCTCACATATAAAACCCTAACTTAACCTGTACGTAGTTCGCCAAGGAACTGGTACAACCACCTGACACGTAATTCGCTAAAAAAAAATTGGTGTCCTCCGCACATGTAGTTCGCCAAGGAACTGGTGTGTACTCTTACCTTAATATTTTCCTGTACGCAGTTCGCCAAGGAACTGGTACAACTTCCCGACACACAGCTTGCTAAAAAACTGGTGTCTTCCTATTTTCCACAGTCTCTATCTAATCACTCTATAAAAAAAATCTATCTATCACTCACTCTATCTTTATAATCGTCCATAGTCAAATACCTGTAAACTGTATTCTTCGGGACGGTAATTTTATTAACTTTGTTCTTGTATATAAATAAAAAATTAAGGTCTAAAACCACTCCCGTGTATCTTTAACTCTACCAATTCAAAACTAAAACAAACATTACGCTATTGTGACATATGGAGCGGAAACATGGGTAATGAGGAAGGACGACGAGGAAACACTCGTCCAGGGATCTTCCGCTAACATGGTGTTGGCAGGAGAGCTGTGAAGAAAGAAAGTTGGGATTTAACAAAAACAATCTTAAAAATTCTGAACAATGTTGGTGATAATTATAAGTTCTTGTTTTGTTAAGAATATTGGGGTACTAACAGTTTGTTGGGATTTTTTTTTTAAGTGTTCAAGACATAATGTGAAAGTGCTCTGCTGCAATTCGAAATTCGAAAGGAAGATAGTGAGGAAAATTAATGGACCGGTGAAAAGCGATGATCAGAACAAACGAAGAGATAAACAACATATTGAAATACGATGATATAGTAAGATTTGTGAAAGCGCAGAGACTGAAGGATGAAGGAAAGCAGAATGCCCAAAAGGATAATGAACGAGAAAAATCTTTTCCAGTAGAAGAAGAGGGCGTCCTAAAATAAGATGGATAGATAATGTAGAGCAAGATCTGAAGTGTATGATGGTTAAAGGATGGAGAGAGCAGACCAAAGATAGGCAGAAGTGGAGGCTGATTGTTAAGGAGGCCAAAGCTCACCCCGAGCTGTAGTGCCAGTTGATAAGGTAAGGTAAGATAAATAACTTTTAGGACAATCAGTAAAAACAAAATTTGACAATTCGAGAAACCAAATAAAAACTCTAGACAACATGTTTCTTTGAAAATAATGTTGATAACGCCGGTAAAGTAGATTTCTTGACAGTAATGACATATATAATTCCTGTTACTGATAGTATAACGAGAGCGAAAAAAAACACTATGATTGAAACAGCTAGTTTGTACGTACAGAAGAAATAACTTTAACACACGTCCTGGGTACATTAGATATGAATGAGAAAAAAAAATATCTCGGAGTGGTAGATATGTGGGCGGTTACAGGTTCAGTTCCAACCGAGGTCTATTAAACAGAGTGGTTCGGAGCTGAATTTACCAAAAAAACTGTAGGTTTCACCCTTAGAAGCTCACTAGCTCGTTTAGGATATCTCATTAACTAATTAACCATTCAATCAGTTAATAAAAAATAAAAATTACGCAAGGCAGGGGAGAGTTTCGGGCTATTCTTAGATATAAAGCAACGCAAGATCTAATGTGGTCTCTCAGATCATTACCTGAGACGAGTGTAATCACTAAAATCCAAATTATTGCCTGAATAAATGCAGCTGAATTCTTTTGTGCATTACTGGATGAGACTGCTAAAATCGTGAATATGAGAAAATTATCTTTTGTTGTTAGCTATATCAAAGATGAATATGTAAGATTTTTTTAAATAGTTTATTTGCGTGACGTGTTAACAAGATCGTAGATCTTCCCCTAACATCGTGTTGGCAGGAGAGTTGTGAAGAAAGAAAGTCGGGATTTAACGAAAACAATCTTAAAAATTCTGAACAATGCTGGAGACAATTATGAGTTCTTGTGTTGTTAAGAATATTGGGATACTAACAATTTGTTGGGAATATCTTTTAAAAAGTGTTTAAGACATAATGTGAAAGTGCTATGTTGCAATTCGTTCGTAATGGGAGAGGTCCGGACCCTCTGAACTCTCCGCCTGGATACGTCACTGAGCTCTGTAGAAGAACCGTATGGGTCTAGAATATCTACATAAATCAACTTCCTAAGTGAACTAAGAGAAATGATATTGAATTACAAAAATATTTTCTGAGGCTTCCTGTATCTTTTTGGAAATGTTGACACCGAAAAACAAAAGTTAGTAGGATTTAATTTAATTTTCCCTTGTACAAAAGCTATTCTACACTGAATTGCGAGTTTCGAAAGCGAAAAATAATAAAAAGAAAATGTTCCATTCAAATAGCAATGGAAGTGTAGAAGATTTCCAAATTGTTAAAAAAAAAATACTTTTTAGATTTTGAACAATTTGCACCCACATCTAGACCAGAAATATTGATATATATTTAATATTTTTCCGCACAATAATTGTGTGTGTCTAAAATTACAGGGAAAGCCCCCACGAAAGATGAATATTTAATTTTATTATATTTGTTTGCATAACTGTTAAGGATATGATTTTAAAAGAATTAAATATCTTCCCTTCTTTTAACAAAAACGGACGCAATTTAAACGTAACGATAATTTTCAGGTTCTATTTGAACCATTTATAAAAACAGAGGTTTTACAGATAGTTAAATTTACCAAAGATTTTCTTTTTTTCTTTAAATCAAGGAAGAATCATTTTTAAAGATATATTCCCTCCCTTGAGAAATTCCTAACTACGCTACCGAATGTGCACTGATTATTTTAAACATGGGTCTATCTTCGTCATCAATATTGTGTAAATAGGGACTTGCTCTTTTTATCTTATTTTTTTAAATTCTATTTTAAGTTTTCTTGACTTATCCAACATCACATAAGTTCACCTTACCTAATCGTGATAAAAGGACGCAATAAATTTGAATTTATGTGAAGCAAAATCAAAGATCAAATTTGAGTTGTGATTTTAGTATTTTACTTACTGGTGCATATTTAAACATATTGATTTAACTAGTATGAATTGTATATATTCTGCAACACATTTTTGTTTTCAAAGAAGGTTATTTTTGATCTGAGGTAACTCTTTAAACAGTTCAAGTAAAATATTTCGAGATTACTCTTAAATTACTTCCGAGAAAGACAATATTGTCTCATGCCAACGCCTACGGCGTATAATTTAATATAGAACCGTTATTTGATGCTCAAAACAAAAACAGATTAGACATATTCCGAAAGACTTGATCAGACAAACTTATCCTAATTTCGTACACTCCGCTCTTAGAAAATGGCCGATGGATATTAATTTTAATTACCGAAAGTTGGAACATTTTGGTATCACTGAACTGGACGTGGACGACACAACATACGGAACTTTCATTTTAAATTTAAATCAAATATTGCTTCGGGTTTCCAATATTGTGCATTTATCGTGCTTTAAAAATAAACTCATCAGCCATCTTCTAGATTCATAGTGCCCTCGGTGTGTCTACACCCTCCTACTAAGTAATATAGAAGACGTCTTGAAATTGGAGTGGTTCGGGCTCTTCGTCCAAGCATCCTCCATTAAAAATAATTGTAACATGTTTTGAAACCCAGAAGATTTTTATGAAGGTTCGTTTAATCTCGAATATGATCGATATGAAATGTCAATTGTATAATTGTATTAATATCTTACACTTATGAATCAAATAATGGCGTCATCCTTTCTTGACACATACTTGAGTAGATACAGATTCCATTGGTAACCTGGACAGAACCCTACGTATCGATACAACCGACTAATAAGCTAATCTCTAGGATCGTTGATGAAAGATGGTATTTTATTTCGTTAGTGGCTGAAATTAACGAAGGTGTTCCTCAAGGCTCTATTTTAGGGCCTATATTATTTCTTTTGTATATCAATGATTTGTCTCAGTTCATAGATTCAGTTAATGTAGTTTTGTACGCTGATCATGGAAATATTTTAGTAACTTAAAACACTCATCAGGAAGCAGAAAGTCACTTAAAATCAATGATTGCGAGATTAATAGAATGGGCTTCAATAAACAGTCTGAACATAAATGTAGATAAATGAAAAAATCCTATATTTTCATCTTTCTCACCGACCGTTTACGTTTCCACCCATAATAGTAAATTCTGTAAGTCTGGAACACACTTCTAAAAACAATTTTTTTAGGTGTAACTATAAACGATAAAAAAATTCCGTTTACAAATGAAGGTTATTAGAATTAACATGAGCCCTAGGTCATCATGTAAAGATGTGTTTACGTTTCGAAAAAATCCTAACAGTTCCACGTCTATATATTTATAAGAGCGTAGAAAAATAGTAACCTATTTACTTTTACGACAAATATAAGCAATTACTATGCCAGGCGAAATAGAAACATTTTCCCAGAAAGACAAAATTTTGCAACTACTCATTCTAGTGTTTACACTTTTTGTACAAGATTTTGCAATAAACTACCGAATTATCTACAGAGTATTGAAAATTTAAATAAATTTAAATATGAGCTTTTTAGTTTGTTGGTAAATAAGGGTTGTTATACTGTCAATGGTTGTTTGAGCGATGACTTATGTAATAATTTATAGTCATATTGATTGTACGTATGTTTTAAAATTAAATATCCTCTCTCATGTATAGAAACATTGTCGTGCCTTATGTGTGACACAGGTCACGACCTGTATTTACTACACAGACAAATAAATTTGTTTTCTAATCTATTGTAATCAAAACTATTTTATCATCCACATTTCCACAATTATCACAAAACTAATATTATTTCATTTCACTTGTATAGTTTTAGACACTTCCTTTAAGTTGGTACGTTTTTTATTTTCATTATGATGGTATTTGTTCTAATCAAATTGTTTGGTCTTTCACTTTGAATTACACCAGCACTTGTTCATGTTGCAGGCAACACAAAATTAAACTTCATTACAAGTAGAAACATAGTAAAAAATTGCATTGAAATGGAAAATTCTCTTATTTACTATTTTGGTCACGCCACGTGCCGCCATCTTGTTTAAAACACAAGAAACTTACTCTTAGAAATTCCACAAAATAATTCAATATCCACAATATTTCGTACAGTCCACCGAACTTTGCTAAGTAGGTAAAAAAGGTAAAGCTAGTTGAGACCAGTCTTGAGTAATAGTACAAGCACCAGAACATGTAAGATGAACTCGAACGAAATATTTATAAAACCATGTGACGTCAGTGACAACTTAGCAACCTTGAATTGTTGATTGTTTTGTACGCAATGCTGTTGCTAAGTAGTATCCTTTTACATAGCAACAAGTGATTTGATATTTATTGATACAGTTGCTACGAGGTAGTGCGTAAGCTTACGAAGAGTTTGGGAACAGGACTCCCGTAATTTTATTAATATGATTATAATAGCATGAAACACTATGCTCGTATAAACTATAATCTGAGAGGACTGATGAATTACGATGCGTAAATATGAAAGGCTACATAAGAAATGAAGTGCTATGCTAAAGGTTATTTGGAATAGTAATGTGATTGCTGCGGTTAGGGTGGTGTAGATAATTAGGTATAAGAATCATCTTGTATTATCACATATAATTGCTCTTAAAAGTCAGCCCATATGAGCAATTGAGGAAAAGGCTATGATTTTTCGTAGGGAGGTTTGGTTAAGTCCTCCGACCGCCCCAGTCGTTACTGATGAAATGATCAGTAAGAATATAATGTTTGAATTAATTGTTACGTAGGATATGAGGGTGAGGGGGGCTAATTTTTGTCATCTTATTAGTAATAGGCAATTTATTCAGTTTATTCCTTCTATTACTTCTACTAATCAAAAATGGAGGGGGGCTGCCCCTAGTTTGAGGGCTAGTGAGGTTGTTATAGTTAAGGTGCTGAGATTCATTATCGGGGACTTATGGTGTAGAAGTATTATAATAGCTGAAAGGAGAATTATTGAGGCTAGGGCTTGGATTAGGAAGTATTTTAGTGCGGATTCAGTTATTCGTTGGTTATTGGTTTTTGAGGTTAGGGGGATAAAGGATAGAAGGTTAATTTCTAATCCTATTCAAGCTCCGTATCAGGAGGTTGATGATACGGAGATTAATGATCCTACAATTAATGTTAGCATGAACATTAATATTTTAGGATTGGTGAGCATTAGAAAGAGAAGGGGTAATTTGAGACCTTCATTGGCGGGGTATGAGCCCATTAGCTTTATTAGCTTATCTTTCTTTTATGCTTTAATGTAAGGTGCATGTCAATTTTTGATGTTGAAGGGGAAAGTTTAATTCTTTCATGCATAGACTAGTGAGATAATGAAAGTATGTGGCATACATTATTTATCCTATCACGATAATCCTTTTAATTCAGGCATTTCATTTATTTTTAAAATAAATAAAACGGTATATGACTAAAATAATTAGTACATGTTTTGGGGTTATGGAGTAAAAGTAGGATGAAAATGTAGGGAAGTATAATTCTAGTTACAGAATATATTATACTTTAATTAATAGCTATATTACCGGCTATATAAATAAATAATGTACATACGTTACCATTACTAACTAGTGTTTACAGCATATGCTTATGGAGGTTTTAAATATATATTTTAGAATACAATAAATGAAAAAAAATTGTATTCTAAAATATATATGTGCGCGGAGCGCAGGTGAGCTATTCTTGGGGGCCATAATGGTTATAATTTATTCTAATTTTTGTTGTTTTTGGTAAATGGTCTTTGGTTGTTTGAGATCTATAATTTTATAGTTATTGCGTAAAGTTTTATTCTTGCTTGTTTTTCTTCTTTGTGGTTTTTGTACATGCATTGTTTTGAGTTAAGATAATATTGTTTTAATTTTGGAAGTTAGAATGGGAAAGATGGAATTAGCAGTGCTTGATTTTATTTGTTTAATGGGAGTTTGAAGTAGATATTTATATTTGTAAGTTCCGGTTAAATTCGTGCCAGCTGCCGCGGTTAGACGTGGGGGGCAGGGGGAGATTAGTGATTGTTGTAGTTAGATGTTGTTTAATTAGAATTAGTGTGATTATTTTGTAGGTGAAATTATTATGTTTGGTTTATATTCTTTTTTTTTTGAGGCTACGAGAGTGTTGATATAAACTAGGATTAGATACCCTATTATAGATATTGTAAAATTTATGTTAAGGATTGGGGTAGTAGTAGTTATGTTCTTGAAACCCAAAGAGTTTGGCGGTATTTTAGTCTATTCAGAGGAACCTGTCCCGTGATCGATAGTCCGCGCTATAATCTTACTTATTATTGTTTGCAGTTTGTATTCCGCCGTCGTTGAAAAGGTTTGAAAGCTATTTTCATTATTTTAATTGAATGCAAAATCAGGTCAAGGTGCAGCTGATTAATAAGTGGAGATGGGTTACAATAATTTGATTATAATGGATTTTTATTGAAAAATAAAATGAAGGTGGATTTGAATGTAATTTTGAATTATATCGTTTTATTGAGTTAGGCTCTAAAATATGCACACATCGCCCGTCGCTCTCATTTTTAGGTGAGATAAGTCGTAACATAGTAAGTGTATTGGAAAATGTGCTTAGAATGGACAAAGTTGAGCTTGTTAGTTTAGCTATTCGTTTACACCGAGGAGGTTTCTGTGCGATTCAGATTACTTTGAAAAATTAAGGAAATTATTACTATGTAATTTAAAGGTATTAATTTTTAATAAGTAAAATAATATAAAAGTTATGTTAGTTTGGTATATTTTTATTAATTAAATTGTTTTGAGTAATAGTGTATAAAGTACTGTAGGGGAACATTTAAATATTTGAAAATTATTTTTTATAAAGAAAGCTTGTGGGGCTGTACCTTTTGTATCAGGGGATATTGAAGATTTAAATAGTATTGTTTTGTCCCGAAATAAATTAAGAGTTAAGGTGAGTGTGTGGAGTGTAGGTTGCAACCTGCTTTTTAACGTCATTTTGGTAATGAAAAGTTAGTCGGTTTTTGTTATATCTGGTTGAGTGGGAAATGCATTTAATGCAGTAGTCATAAATGTAATATATATATTTTAGTTATTTATTTTTTGATTAATTAGAATCGGGGGGATTTGCTCTTGATTAAGTATTTTTTCATAACTTGGTAATAGGTTATTTTATTGTTGTGGGCTTAGAAGTAGCTATCAATTGTGATTTTGTTATAATTTGTTTAATAGTTTTATAATATTTTATTATTAGTTTGAGTTAATTGTTACTGCTCTGTTGTTA
>JAGDQP010054118.1:0-11038 GCA_022664845.1 Lepisma saccharinum
TGTGAGTGCACCAACACACATACGTCCGTGAAAAACTTGTAGAAGAATGTGATGTAAAATCAAACAGTGATGTGAGTGCATCAACACACATAAGTCCGTGAAAAACTGTCCTTGCATTCATACCCTTCCCACTAGATTTTGTATCACTCTCTGCATTGGATGCATCCAAAACAATTACACTGGAACTACATTCACCCACCATATAACAAAAGTCATTAATATAAAGAATGTTAGGTAAGCTACGAAGGGACAGAATTTGTTGAAGTTCCGCAGAGCCGATACACCCACTAGAGCTTTACTTGTAAACAGTAAAAAAGGAGTTTTATCATAGGGTATCTAAGAGAAATTCATAGTTGAAAAATATGCTTCCACTTTCACTGTGAGTAATAAACTAGAGATACTGACATTTTTTTGAGGTGAAAGTCACAGGAGAATTGAACCACCCGTGGGTGTTCCGTGAGTGATATGTGTATCTATATACACATCATGATTTTATTTCTATATTCATCGAAATATATCGCATTTTAGCCATCAGTGTTGCTTTAACAATATGCAAGAAAGTGGCACAAGTTATTTACAAAACATTATTCTTACGATCAGATCAATTATGATAATTATTTTGCAATTTTAAGATATTTCCAGTGTTCACATGCTGTTCTAATAAGTTTATTACAGTGTGCTCACTGGATGGCACGGAGACGGGTAGGTTCAATTCAATTAAGCCTCTAGGTGAAAGAGCTTTTCCTAAAAGTAAGTGCAGTTTATCGAACGGATCTATGATTCTTTTAGAAAAGCTAATGACTTTTTGATGCCTGTATTATTACATTAGTTCGCAGCTTTTAACGTATAAAGCAGATCGTGCAGAGTAGCGTATTCGCCTTAGGTTTCATAGGGCTTTAAGTTCCGCACATATCGCAACTCGCAAGTAATCGTACCGATGAACTTTGCTTTAGTTCAAAAAAATAATCATCTGTTTCTGCACAAGAACATATAACACATTGCGGTCATGCATCAGAACATGAGAAAAGAGGAAAGTGTCCTCTTAAAATTAATCATACATTAAGCTGGTTTTTTACATTGGCGACCACACGATGCTAAAGACCTCAGAATCTACGTTAGAGCTGATTTACATGCAAGCTTGCTCTTCAGACTATGAAAGTTAACCTGCTTTAGTACCATTCTTTGTAAACAAACAGGAAGAGGTCTCCATAGAGTAAAGAATCAGCTTCTTACGTGATAGAGGACAAAATTATAAAAAAATGGACATCAATGAATTAATTGTACTGTCACATATTGTAGATTAGTTCTCCCATCATTCTGTTATACTTTAAAAAGTCATACACACTACTACCATAGTAAATATTTTAATAAAGAAGAAAATAAAATCATGATGGTAGCATACATTTAAGTTTAAATAAGGCAGGTTCGATCTAATATAATTTCCTAATATATGAAGAGGTTTTCTCTAGAGTAAAGGATCTTCTTCTTCTTACAGGAAAGAGGAATTAATTATAAAAATGAATTAATTCTAAAGTATTACTGATTCTCAATTCAAACATATAAAATCTACCATTTGATTAAGGTTACCTTTCCTATAATATTATTCAACTTTCCTCCACACATCTCGAAGGGACATTTTCTGCAGCGAGACAGTTCAACCGTTCATTTAGTTAGTCATTCGGAAAGTCACTCTCAGTTAATGTCTATCGCGCACAAAACGAACTAGCTCTGACTTTGTGAACTTCGTTAAAATTAACATGACCACCATATGAATGATAAAAGTGAAAGTACTGTGAAGCATCTTACTGTGTGAATACATCCTAAAACGTGCTTGCTAAGTAAAAGATCTTACTATGAAAATATGCGAAAGTGCTGTGGAGGACCTTACTGTGTGAATATATCGTAAAACTTGGTTGCTAAGGAAAGGATCTTACTATGAAAATACATCGTACAATGATGTGCTCCCTAAATGAAAGTGGGAAATTTATTAACTTCTTTATTACACAAATGGAGGGGCGCATGAAATAAAAAAGGGGTTACATCCTCCATTAAACTTGAGCATACGCAAAAGTGCTTTCAGTAAAGTTGAGAGGGGGCATCAGTTTGTTATCCACACCCTGTTCCCATCACAAATTACTTTTTCAAAAATATCCGCAAGGTTCCGCAGTCGTATTAATTAATAACTTTCTGAGACCACTTGGAAACGCTTCCAGTATCATTCAGGAAACAAACAGTAATAATAGAGTTTATATTCCATACAGTACTAAAAAAAATCTTTTATACACCCGTATGGTTTAATACTGTAGTCCACAAAAGCTGTGTAAATAGAAAACGCATTGTCGTCGTAAAAATTACTTTGTTTCATAGATCAAACAATTATTTTTATATTATTATATAAAAGTCAATTCTTGTTAGCACTTGAAATTTTCCATATTTGGTTAGGCATTTGTAGGATAACTTTATATATTTTGAACACGCTTCAAATAGAAACAAATGAAGCTATAAACACATTCCTCAAGTATATTCATACGGATTGTTTTAATTCTTTCGGCTTTTATACCACAGAGCCGATCCAATTATCTTCTGTTCATTCTTTTTTATCTTTACTAAGTTACAGTGGGTTATGTTAGGTTAGATTACTTTTATATACGCATTTTGAAATCTTAAACAGTTGACATTTGAAAAGCACGAATGCAAATGTAATATAGAATAAACCAGGTGTTATATAGAATCAATTCATTATTTTCCGAAATCTTTCAATAAACTTGAGGGCCTGTCAACGTGAAGCGAATCGATTCTACTTTCAAATTCACTTCTTTTCAACAACGAGCGATGAATATTAAACACTGAGTAATGCCTTGTTTAGATTACTAAAATTTTACGATGGTAGAACATATGGGTAAAACTAACTTGCCTTCAGACTATCGAACTTAACTTGGTTATCGTACTTATTCTTCCATTGTCTGTAAAGAAACAGTTTGAGGTTCTCTGGTTGAGTAAAGAATTTGCTTCATAAACGGGAGATAATTATCTTTCAAGATAAGCGAAAGTGGGCTATTCCAATCAAAAGTGTTTCCAAGTGACTTCTAATATGACTGGCAAGCCATGCGAAAAAATCTGATTCCTAGAGAAAGTGTTTCCGACTTTCTGTACATCCCAGCACATTTTACAATTCTCCTTACTTTTCTCACTCTTTACTTAAACACTCGATTAAAAACAATCTTAAAATTTACTTTCTACAATCGTAAGGTAGCTAAAAGTTCGAGGGACACTCTTCCACCTATAGGAACTTCCTTCAAGAGAGGACTCGGCTCGAAACTTTTAGCAACGCAAGCTTTCATGTAAAGTTCTGATGATTATGATTTTACTAAATACTCAATTCAATCAGACTTTACAATTAGGTTATTCTGATGAGCAGTTATGAATAATTATTATACACAAGAAACATTCTAACCAATCCAAATCATAATCTATAACCACATTTTCTAACCTACTTTAAAAATTGCTCAATAGATGGCGCTAAAATGTTTTCGTATTACCCTAGCAATAATTTTAATGATAAAATAACTGTTTGCTTTTCCTTTTATGCAGAAATGATTTTAAATATATTTTATACTCTACCAAACATAAATTAAACAAACAAGAGACGACTTCATACTTATTTTTAACTTAATATCAAATTCTCATAAATATTTTACTGTATTTTATCCCATATAAGACGGCCTACAATTTTTCAAATTCAGAAAAACATCATATCTGGGAAAATCACTGTTGCTATACAGTTTTAGTACCAGCTTTTTGTTCATTGAGATTCTGTGGAGGACTTTGTTCGTTTGTAACAAGTCGACATCACCAAGAGGACGTATTGTTGTCTGTTAGGGGAGCCACGCCACAGTGGTCATTATCATTCATCACGACTTTTGACAGATCCATCCAACACTTCACTGTGACGGGCCTTTCGGATGTGAAATTTCTGATCATCTCTTTATGTCTATATGTAGTCATTCAAGGAAAACTTTCAACTAATATGACTACTCCCCATCATCAATCTGGAAGACATCATCTACCGCAGTAGGTTCCAACACCACCTTATTCAGATCCTCCATCGTACTCTGCTTCTATAAAATCAAGAACAAAAGCACATCAAAAACGCACTACCGATCAAGTAGCTTCATTCAGTATGGACAACACCAGCCGATCCTCAACTTCTCCACCGTCTAAGAAAACGCACACTATCAGCGACTCAGATTCAGATCATGAAATGGCGCACAGTGATCACGAAGACACTCTCTTAGGATCTACTAATAACTCAGTTACTTCATATCTGCTTACAAACTCTGACCCCAAATTTCAAAATACCAAACTCCTGTTTCAACAATTTGTGAAATATGTTTCAAGAGATCTCATTGTTCGCATCATTCACACACGTAATGGCATCATAGTAAAATCTTCAGACCCTAACCTAGCCACAAGATTACGAGACAAACATAGCCTGGAAATATTCGGAACTTCTGCAAAATTCACTAAACTCAATGCTCCCAGCTTGAAACAACCACCACCTCCACGCAGACCTCAAATGTTATTTGTAGTAAAACGAGGGGTCACTCCAGATTTAACAGATGAGGAAATTACACAGGAACTCAAAACCGAGGGCCATCTTCTAACAAAATGTCTCCGTATTATAACCAAACTCGGCACACCTAGTTACATGGTGCGTGTACTGACCAATTATTCAGAAACCATCACTAACTTACTGACATCTGGAGCCTATATCTATAGACGTCGTTACAGAGTAGAACCTTCTCATTCACAACCTCCACTACCAACACGATGCGAAAACTGCCAGTTATATAATGATCATACAACCTCTCAGTGTCCAAATACACCAAAATATGGCTATTGTACAGGATTACACAGCACAAAAGAATGCCCAAACCTCAACCAACCACCGAAATGCAATACCTGCAACCAGCAACATCCAACCTACAGTTACAAATGTAAAAACAGACCCGAACCCACTCCAGACAATCCAGGACTCGTTTTACCTCTTCGCCCTCCAGAGACTAAGGCATCCCAGTCACCAATCATCTCTCCATCACAACCTATTACCGTCGACCAATTTCTTTCTTTCATCACCATTACCTTGCAAAACCTATATCCATTCCAAAGAAACAACGTTCTATCCCACCTCCAATTCGCAGCCCGCTCAGTCCTAAACATGAATCTCCAACTTTCCTGTTCCGGTCCCTACATCTATGTACCTACACACCCACTAGACACTGCACTATAAGACAATGATACTCCGTATCATTATCATAATTCTCATTACATGTTCTATCACCTATCACCACCATCACAGCAAAGTCTCCCATCAGTGTTCGCTAAGGGCTCATCTGTCTCCCATCACACCCAGAGTCGCTCCTGGGTAAGAAGATTCACCCTCGCCTGTCCGTTTTAATGTTTGTGACGTAAAATTGCACTTCATCCCCATTACTCATTAGCCATCATAATCATCATGGATCCTGAACCAAACATGATTATAAGCGTAATGCTTATAATGACAACCATTTATTTAAGATATGAATAAAATAAAGGATAAATACATTTCGTAACCTCCGTAGACCACCCCCAATCCTACTCATCATCCTCTCCTATACATCCCTTCCCTATAGAGAGGGCGTAATCCTCTAGTGGGTGTTAGTCACTCCGGTGACTAACAAAAGAGGCCTTAGGTCTCTCGCAAAAAAAAATCAGTCATTTCAGGAAGCCACACTGGAAAATAAAAATACGGCATTGGAAGCAAACCAACTAAAAATGTACTTTTTTTTTACCAAAAAAGAAAAGGAAGTACCTTTTATTCATTCGTTCCAACTTCGTTTTCATTCGTGTCTTTCAAACTTTGCTCCATTGTTTCTAAATCTGTTCGCTCTTTCAGTTTTTTATTGAATGTGGTTTCCAACTCTGTTGTTTTGGTCACTTGTTTTATTGCATTTTGTTGGCAATCGTGTCTTGCTTCTCTCTTTCCATACGCTTGGTTAGCAACCCTGTCTTGTTGCTTTATTTCCATGCATTTGGTTAGCAACCCTGTTTCGTTCTTCTTTCCTCATCTTCAAGAGGAATGACCTTTCCAGGCGCCATCTGAAAATTCTGTCTTTTCTGCAATAACGATTATGTAATACCTTTTCCCCAACTGTCATAGCCTTGTTCAATCAATCCCCTTGACGTCACCTAGGATCTAGTTTAAACTGGACTTTGCTATTATGAAATCGGAATTTCCACTTCATCACCAACTATGATGACGCCTTCCTACTTTTCAGTGTTTCATCCAATAAAGCATTATGCAATCCTTACAAATTTCCCCACAATCTTGAACAATCAGCACTGCTTATGTCACCACCTACCACTTGCGAAGACACTGAACTATCACGCTTCATGGCGGCCATCTTAAAATTCAGTGTTTCTTGCAGAAACGATTGCGTAATACTTTTCCCTCCCACATTTCACCCATAGCGTTGTTCAATCATCCCCTGCTGACGTCAGCAGCCACCTCCAGGCCATCAACCAGTTGCAAAACCACGCGGTTCATGGTCGCCATCTTGTTTTCCGGTGTTCTTACACTTCTATAAAAATGATTGCGTAATTCCCTCCACCACCCACATTTCACTCTTAGCGTTGTTCAATCATCTCCTGCTGACGTCAGCACCCATCTTTATGTCTCTTCCAAGCAAAATCTACTTGCGAAACCACTCGACTACGTGGCACCATGGCGGCCATCTTGCTTTCCGGTGTTTGTACAGTATTTCTACTATACGATGTAAGATAGATTTGTCTTACATTTAGCGTACTTATTCTAAATCAATTTGTAATTGTAAGTCCAACCCCTTGAGGAAAATTTCGGTGTTTTAACGTCGGGTCTTTGGTGGCATGAACTGAGTCAAAATCGGCCCAACGACCGAGTGTTGCCCAAAACCCGATGTTATGCTGACCAGGGTGGGCAGACATGGAGGCGCCAATTCTTCAACTTAAACTGCATTTTTTTTTTACAGCTGGCCAGAATAGATAATTGGTCATGGTTGCTGTCTCTTGGTATATATTAGAATTTGTTCGTTAGCTTGATGATGATGTATTAAGTAGCCTATAAATTCTCCAACTGCCTGTATCGGAATTGTAACCTAGAATCTTCCGATTTATAATTCGTCATTCCAAGCAACATGCTTTGGAGGCATCTTCATAGTGACTAATATTTTACTATTCCTTTCCTATTACGAAAACATTTCTAAAGTATAAGCTTGCATTCCTTACTGGGAGGGTAATCGCTGATTGCATTTGTGTGCTAGAAATCTAAATACTGCTTTTTTGTTTTTCTTCTCTTTCATCTTGTTCTGTCTGGCAATGATAGATGGTAGAGTTGTAAGGTGGAAAATGTTCGCGGTTATTATCTGCGTTGGCAAATAAACGGATTATAGCGCTCGTGCAATGTGCTGCTTACCATGATGTCGCAAAGTTGGACATCGTCCCTGAGCCAACGATGGTCAACTCAGAATCACCCCTCAGCCAACGATGGTCCACGACACACAATTTGTGACGGTGCTGTGCTTACTTTTGTCGATGACCGGCTATCTCAGGAAAGCACCGATCTGTGGCGTATCATACATGGGGCGTGGTCGGTTTAGTGTAACAGTATAGTGGGTGTTGTTCGACGTGGTGACATGAAGTGAGAACGTTGGAGGTAGACCCTCGTACATTCTTAATTTTTGCAAAATTAGGACATTCCACCACGGAAACTCTACAGGTAATCCGCAAGGTATAAGTACTCCGGAGTCTCTCTACATTGTCCTACCCCATCCCAATGTTGACGGAAATCGCGGAAAGAATTACTATCTACTCTCCTAATCTCCCAATTTTAACGGACACCTTTTAAAAGGAATCTGATGTATAGTCAACTAGCTTCCCAAATTGCAATGGATAGTTTGACCCAATCGCATATTCACACAGAAGATGTATATTATATAGTTATCTATGAATGCTTGCTAAACATCCAAAACACATGAATGATTCGTAGCATAAATTCTTAAATATATTACAATTTACAGGTTTCTAGGCCACCTGTATCCAGGGTTACAGCGTTTCGAAGTTAGCTCGTTTTATTCTTAATTGCAACACACCCTAAGTCACGTTACACAAAGTGGAGTTAGGGTATTTCGGCAAGCAATGATTATAATGTTGTCGCAAATGGTAATTTACATCTACACATCTTCTTGAATTTTATTTTTAAGTTATGTTTTATGAATTGTGAAGGTCATGTTTAGGTGTTTCTGATGTAAAAGTTATCACAGAATTCAAACTTTATAACAAAATTGTGATAGAGCTCGTAGAGTTTGAAATATGGTTTATATGCTTTACGATCGCGAAAAAAGCAGTTTTTATAATGGTGCTCACCTTGCAACGTAAAAGAATGAAGAAGAAGAAAAACAAAAAAGAAAAACAAACATTTTTATAATGGTGCTCACCTTACTATTCATAACTCTCCTCATGAATATCTCAAAAGAAACTCCAGATAGAGACATTGGTCCTACATTATTGTAAAGATCAGATAATTTGCTTCAGAATGATGTAATAAAAGCAGTGGGATCTAGGTGGGAACTTGATCTGCAAAACAATTTTTGTTACTACTTCATTATGAATAGTGGTGTGCGCATTGCAGCATAATAATATAAATGCCTGACGAGGAACAGAGATGAGAACTGCACCATCAAATGTACGCTGTATTCTTCTTATATAATTATGTAATAAAACTAGAGGGTTCTTGGTCAGACGTCCACGTATATGGTATTTTTGTTCATTTACATCATATTATATATATATATATATAGGGTCTGCCCGGAAAGTAGTCGGACTGAAGTTTCGTAAACCCATTTATTGACAATTTTGACACATCGACTTAACCTCTTTCAAAATATGCCCCTTCTGCATCAACACTGCGTTGCCAGCGACTCTGCGAATCACTGAAGGCTCCTTGAACGCAGAAATTGGAATGATCTTCAGCTGTCTGGTTACGGTCTCTTGAATGGCCTGGAGCGAGTCGTGGTGCCGTCCTTTCTGGGCGAGCGAGATCTGGGCTGTAGGGTGGGTGGAGAAGCTGTGTGATGCCATGTTTGGTCAGAAACTCTATGACAGCAAAGGCGGTGTTTCACTGCGCATTGTCGTTTTGGAGTTTCAATGAGCCGGCGATTGCTGGACGGACGCGGGCGACTCGTTTTCTAAGTCTGATGCAGCATTCACAGTCTGACCAGGGGGTACAAACTCTCCATGAACCATTCCTTTGCAATCAAAACAAATTATTCTCTCTTTCCTCCAGAAACAATTTGTGCCACGCAAAAACACTTGATTGACCCATGGAATCACTTCCATACGCAGTCTTGATCGTGTAATAGGCCTCACTTGCAGTTTTACTCAGTTTAACGCAAAATCTCACCGCGTACCGATGTTCTAACAAGCGATACATTGCGCAGCATGACCACTGCACTTTGACAGGTTTTCACCTTCAACTCGATCTACACCCCATTGTGGCGGGAAAAATTCAGTCCGACTAGTTTCCGGACGGACTCTGCACACACACACACACACACACACACACACATATATATATATATATATATATATATATATATATATATATATGTGTGTGTGTGTGTGTGTGTGTATAATTTCAACGGCTTTGCAAGGTCATACTATGAAAGTCTCAGGAGGAACCCAGGTGTATATTTGGAACTTGTGCTATTGAAAATAGCACATAATTGTCTGTAGTATGTAATACAGTCAGTGGATCTTGACGAGAAATCCAGGTTGATAGAATTTCTTGTGGTTTGTACATAATTATATATAATTGTCGTTGACCTTGCAAAGTAATACAATGAATATTTCAGAAGGAACACTAGATGCATATATGGGACTTACACTACTGGAAGGAGCATATACTCCATACATAATAATGTAATACAAGCATTAAAATCTCGGTGGAACTCTATCGACAAAGCATTTTTGTTTTAATATACATATGTTATAATTAAAGTTTCGCTGTTTGGCAGGTTTTAGCTGGTAAACGGTCAACCCGACAAACAAAATATTACGCGGATATGGTTAACGACATGTGGAACAGAAATATTGGTTCAACAATTCAAATTTAAGCCTTTGAATATGCACCCACAATTTATGTACACTTTATAAGCACTATATTAACACATTATATATTTTACAAATTATGTAAGATGTTTATGTGTGCGTAGCAAACGTCCCTCAGGCTACAAACGTGCTGGTCAAAATATCTTCCATCTATGTCAAATACAATTTTAAAGATCAGTGGGGATTTGGTGTTTCAGTGGTAGAGTGGTACCTGTTGTTCACCTTTCAATCCCAGCATGTGGCACGTGGGCTTTGTGGTGGACAACACCTTGTGAGTAAATTTCCTAGGCTGTTTCTTCCCACTTTCTTCATTCCATCAATTCTCCAATAATCATACTTTGAACCTGAGCCACAGATGAGTAAAAGCTTTAATTCAAGTCTAAATTCAAGAATAGAACAGGGTATCGCTGTGCCTCACGGAGTATTTCCATTTGCGTGAGATAAACCCTGACGATCGATGCAAGGTACATCCCAATCTTGCATAAAGAGATAGAAGTTTGTTTCCAAATGCTTCGCTACCCAAATCCCCCTGATCTCAACCTCGTACCGGCGATACCTGAACAATAGGGTTTATAAAGTGAACATCCAGAAAAACGCTGATCGGAAGCCGAGCATATCAAAGGGGTATCCACCACACGAATGGAGATAGTTAGTGAAGCACTGCAGCACGCTGTTCTATGTTTAAATTTAAACTAGAATTCTATTTACGGTTCTAGGCAACTTTAGCTCAGGTCGAATTTATATTGATTGGAAAATTGATGAAATGAAGAAAGAGCCAAGAAAACTCACGCACACGGTGTATGGCCACCAGAAAGACCACTTGGCGCATGACGGGATTGACAGGTTAACCACAGGT